>AWOL01S0041064.1:21492-43923 GCA_000715115.1 Nicotiana otophora | reverse complement strand
GGGGGGGGGGGATCTTAAGATTTGCTCGAGATAATATTCTCAACTGAGTTGTGGTAGCACGGGTAGGTGCACGATGTGTTAAACAGTGATTTCAGACAACTCCAGAGCAGTCCTTAGCACGTTCGAGGACGAACGTATGTTTAAGTGGGAGAGAATGAAATGGCCTGATCGGTCGTTTTGAGCCCTAGCACATCGTTCGCTGGTTTGAGGCCTTGAGTAGCTTCACTTCAGGTAATATGACTTGTACCTGTGTTCGGAATTGAATTTCGGAAAATCCAGAATTGATTTAGAAAGCAAATTCTCATTTCGGAAGCTTTAAGTTGGAAGAATTTAGTAAGGTGTGATTTTTGAGTAAACGACCTCAGAATCGGGATTTGAAGGTTCCAACAGGTTCGTATGATGATTTTGGACTTGGGCGCATGTCCAGATCGGGTTTTGGATGACACGGGAGCATTTCAGCGCCTATTATGGAAAGTTGGCATTTTGGAAGGATTTCATAAATTTGGGTTGAAGTGCATTTCAATGTTATCGATGTCCGATTGGGATTCTGAGCCTAGGAATAGCTCCGTATTGTGATTCTGGACTTAGGAGCACGTCCGGAAGTAGGTTTGGAGGTCCGTAGGTCATTTCGGGGTCATTTGGCGAAAAATAGAAATTTGAAGGTTTTTGGAAAGTTTGACCGGGAGTGGACTTTTTGATATCGGGGTTGGATTCCAATTCCGGAAGTTGGAGTAGGTCCGTAATGTCAATTATGACTTGTGTGCACAATTTGAAGTCAATCAGACGTGATTTGATAGGTTTCGGCATCGAAGGTAGAAGTTTGAAGTTCTAAAGTTCATTAAGCTTGAATTGGGGTGCGATTCATGGTTTTAGCATTGTTTGATGTGATTCAAAGGCTCGACTAAGTTTTTAATGTGTTTTGGGACGCGTTGGTATAATCGGTTAAGGCCCTGGGGGGCCTCGGGTGGATTCCGGAAGGTTAACAGATCGGTTTTTGGACTTAAGAATTTCTTAAGCTTAATGCTTCTGGTGTAATCGCACCTGCGTGACTTTGGCCGCAAGTACGAGATCGCGGGTGCGGAAAATTGCACACAGAAGCAAAAATGGACTGGAGCTGGGAGAGCCGCAGAAGCGAACTGGAGAAGCGCACCTGCGAGTACGCATGAGCGAGGCAGTTGCCGCTGGTGCATAAAATTTGCGCAGATACGCGAGAGGAGGTCGCACCTGCGATGCCTGCAAAAGTGAAGAGACTTTCGCAGGTGCGAGTTATTGGCTGGGTAGTGAGGACCGCACCTGCGGACCCGCAAGAGCGGCTATTGGACCGCAGGTGCGGAAGTCAGGTTGGGCAGTGTGTTTCTTTAAAACGAGGGTTTGGCTCAATTTCACTTCATTTCATCCATGGGAGCCGATTTTGGAGCACTTTGGGAGTGCCATTTTATCATCCTTCATGAGGTAAGTGATTCCCGTGTATTGTGAGTTAAATACAATATTTATACATGGATTCAAGCATGAAAATTGATAGAAATTGTGGGATTTTGAAAGAAACATAGAAATTACTTTTTTTTGATTTTGACCATGAAATTGGACATGGAATTTGGAATGAATTATATATTTGAGTTCGTGGGGTTATGGGTAATATTTATCTTTAAAAATATTTGGAATCCTGGCACGTGGGCCCGATGGTGATTTTTATCGACTTTTCGAGCGGAGTTGGAAATTGTTGTAAATTGAATTATAATGAGTATTAGAGTATATATTTATGGATTTGCACCTTTATTGACTAGTTTTGGACCGTTGGGCACCGAATTGAGTCATTTGAAAGGCTTGGGAGTCGGCTATAGAACTTCAGAGCGAGGTAAGTCTCTTTTCTAACCTTGTAAGAGGGAACTAACCCCATAGGTGAATTGAATTAATATGTGCTTATATTTGTGGGAGTTACGTACGCCCGAGGTGATGAGAGTCCGTGCGTAGCTACTATTATGCTTATGTCCGGGTAGTCTAGGACCCATATCATGTTGTACTTGTGATGTTTGCGCCCTACTAGTTAATTTAATTGATTAAAACATTTAGAAACTCGATAAAGGAATTGTAAAAAGGTTAAACTTTATTTACTTGACCGTTAAATGAGAATTTGTAATTCTTGGAAATATTTTCCCCTTACTAAATCTTGAATTGGTTGTTTAATGTGTTTTCTCTTTTGTGGAGCGGGCCGAATGCCTCGATATCAGATAGATATATCTATGGTTCGTGCCGTTCGACCCTCGGCAGTGCATAATTTAAATATTATGTTGGATCGGTCCATACGACCTCAGCATAATTTGCGCATGATAAATCTTTGGAACCAATTATAATTGATAGTGCTTCTTTGTCTTGAGAAATAAATTGTTTAATGATGAAAATTAATTTGGGAAGTTCTATTAGTAAAAAAAGAATTGTTGATTATTTCCGGTTATTGAATTTTCAGCTATGTTATGTATTCCATGCTTAAATATGAGATTGTCATTTTATTGTTAGCCCATAGAAAGTGTCGGAGTCAACCCCTCGTCACTACTTCTTCGAGGTTAGACGGGATACTTACTAGGTACGCGTTGATTTACGTACTCATATTACACTTGCTGCATATTTTTGTGCAGGTACATGTATATCTAATGGCCTTGTGGGCGCAGAGGCGCGGTTATTGCGGGGACTTAGGTGAGTTGCATTCTATACTACGATATGTAGCTAGCAGAGTCTCCTTCAGAGTATTTATATTTTTTCTGTCAAAATTTGTATTCCGAACAAATGTTGTATTTTATTTTACATTCCTAGTTGAGGCTCATGCACTTGTGACATCGGGTTTTGAGGTAATTATGGGTTGTCTTGTATTAAAATTGTTAAAAATATTATTATTTACTCTGTAAATTCCATCTTTTACTATTTAATTGAAGGAAATATGATTTCAAAAATATAAAAATGAGAACCAAATTAAGTATTTATGTTTGGCTTTCCTGACAGCGATGTCCGGTGCCATCACGACCTTTAATAGATTTTGGGTCGTGACAACGATTGACATTTGTCAATAACATTAGATTCTTAGTTAATTATAGTTAAGAATTATAGAAATCTCAATTGTTGATCATCTTGAATAACAATCAAGCTAGAAACGATAAAAATACTGTTTAAATCCAATCCCCGTGGATAAGATATTATACTATACTATATTTGACTAGCGAGCTTAATTTAAGTGTGTGTTCTGAGCTCGTCAAATTTTGGCGTCGTTGCCGGGGATTGGCAATTAATAATATTTGAAATAGTTTTTGGTGCTAATTCAGGAATTAGGTTTTAGTTCTTTTTTAATTTTCTTTTCCCTTTTTATTTTATTTTCTTTATTAGTTAACTTCTTTTCAAGATTTGTTTTGTAGTATCTAACAAGTTGGAGAAGATACTGTGGATTTTGAACTCTAAATGATGTGAAGATGGAGTACAACCAGCCTAAGAAAACGGTTGAAGAGTTAGCAACTGAACATTATCAGCAGTCTGCTATATGTTTTAAATGCGATGGAAATCATCTTTATATTGACTATCAAGTGGGTAAGTATTCTTCCTATGGTTCGTATTTTTGAGTAGTCTCACTCTGTTTCTAGTTCATACAGGTATGAGGATTCATATGGGCACAATTCTAACTCTGGTTGGGATGAATACCCTTATTATGACTGGAATGAAAGCAAAGGGAGACAACCACCTCAAGAGGAGAATGTCAGTTTAGAAGAGCTTATGTATAAGTTCATGTGTGTTGAAGAAAGATTAACACAAAATCAAGAAGGAGTTATACAAATTGTTGAAGCCATTAAGAACCTAACAACGCAAGTGAGTCAAATAGTAAATATACTTTCAGAAAGCTCATTGCATTGTGATAGTGAATATATGGAGGATATGTCCTGTGAGAATGAGTTTACCCAAGAGAATGAGCAACTACACTCTGCAAGAGGACTATGATTCAACTGGGATGATTGAAAATAAGGTTTTGCTTGACTGTGAAGTAATGGAGGAAGAGTTCAAATCCCTATCCACCTTTCCACATTTATAACCGTTAGAAGAAGAGAATGAGAAACAAATGGTCTTGGACATGCCACAGGAATATTCACATGACCTTTCTTCTTTATTTTCTTAATCTAACATTGATCATGTGAATTTTATTTTTGGGGATTTACAGAAATATGTATGGATTGATCTTGTGAAAGAATGCAGAAACAAGTTAAGGATCATCATGAACGAGGAATTCACTGCTCAAGATAAGGATAAGAAAGGAAGAAAAGAGCGGGTTGTAACGACCCGATCGGTCATTTTGAGCATTTGCCCTTTGCTCAGTAGTTTGAGGGTATGAGTAGCTCCGTATGATGTAATCTGACTTATATGAATTGTCGGTTTTGGTTCTCAGGTTATTCAAAATCGATTTGGAAGAATGAATTTTATTGTTAAAGTTTTAAGTTGGAAGAGTTGACCAAGTTTGACTTTTTAGCATTCGACCTTGGATTGGAGTTTTGATGGTTATGTTAGGTTCGGATGGTGATGTTGGACTTGGGCGTATGTCCGGATTTTAATTTGGATATTTCTAGAAGGATTCGGCACTAAACGGCGAAAGTTAAAAATTTGAAAGTTTGGAAAGTACATAAGTTTGATCGAGAGTTAACTTTGTGGATATTAGATTCGGATTGTGGTTCCGTGAATTGGAATATCTTTGTTATGTCATTTGGGAGTTGTGTGTAAAATTTGAGTTTATTCCGAGTTGATTTGATATGTTTCGGCGCGAGTTGTGAAAGTTGAAAGTTCAAAGTTCATTTAAGTTTGGTTGGAGGTGCGATTCGTCGTTTCGATGTTGTTAGGTGTGATGTGAGGACTCGAGTAGGTCTGTGTTATGTTATGTGACTTATTGGTATATTCAGACGAGGTCCCGAGTGGCTCAGGTGAGTTTCGAATGGGGTTCGGATCGATTGAAGCCTTGTTGAAGCTGCTGGAAAGTTTGGGTTACTGGTACAATCGCTTTTGCGGAAGCTTGGTCGCAGAAGCGACTTTGCAGAAGCGAGCAGCCCATCGCAGAAGCGGACAGGGATAACTGGGCATAAGGGTCGCAGGTGTTGGTGCATGGGCGCATATGCGCGACCGCAGATGCAGTTTAGCGTACGCAGAAGCACGATCATATAAGCGGGTTGAAGATCGCAAAAGTGATGGCTGCTGGTTCAGGGATTTTTCGCAAAAGCGAGATATTTACCGCAGAAGCGGTGGTCGCAGATGCGACATGGTGACCGTATATGCGGAAACTGCTGGACAGAAGCTATAGAAATCAAGGTTTGGTTATTTTATCATATAATGAGATGTGGGACTCGGATTGAGGCGACTTTTGAAGTAAATTTCATCACAAGGAATGGGGTAAGTGTTCTACACTCGGTTTTGATTATATTTCATGATTGTATATTCATTTTTGGTAATTGGATTATGAGTTTTAAAGAGAAAATTGGGGGTTTTAGCTTAAAGTTTCAAAGAGTGAGTTTTTGAGTTTTGAACATCGATAGAGTCGGATTTGAGTGAAACTGTTGGACTCGTAATTGAATGAGTTGCCGAATTTTATAAGTGTCACCGGGTTTCGAGGCGTAGACATGGGTTGGACTTTTGGGTCAATTTTGGACTTTTGACAAAGGATTTGATCTTTATCGATTGGGTTTGTTTCCTTTAGCGGTAATTGATGTATTTGAGTTGCTTTGGATAGTTACGAGCCGTTCGGAGGTCGGTACACGCGAGATGGCATTTTTGGAGCATCACTTGGCTTGCTCGATATTAAAGTTGGCTTGTTCGAGGTAAGTAACACTTCTAAACTTGGTGCTGAGGGTATGAAACCTCGAATTACGTGTTATGTGTTTGGTGTTGAGGTGACGGGCTTGTGGGCGTGTACCGTGTGAATTATAACTCCGTTATTTCTGTGGTACTGTGTAGTTACCCGATCTTATCTGTAACCATGAAATCTCTACATACTAGAGCTATTGAGTTGTGATCCATGTTAGAAACCATGTCTAGGCTACATGCTTATCCTGTTGGGATCCACTGAGGTCATTCCTGCTGTTGAGTTATTTGCTTACATTGCAATTTTATACTCGGTCATGTTCATTCATTTCATATCATATCTCAGTCTCTTTTGCTATATATTGACACATCATATCATCATATTTAGGCTAGTTTCATGGCATTGTAAGCCCGAGAGACTGGAGATATTGATGACTGAGTGAGGCCGAGGGCCTGATTGTGAGTGATATTATGGGTTCGGGCTGCACGCCGCTACATGTTTTATTAATTTATATATGGATATGGCTTATTATGGCGCTTGGGATGGAGGAGCCCCTCCGGAGTTTGTACACACTCCCAGTGAGCGCAGTTGATTATATTGAGGTATGGATCTTCCTTGTGCATGGATCTTGCCCAAAACATTTATATTTGGGGATGGATCTTCCCCGGTCTGGATTGGCCTTATAAAGTACTGAGTGACTGACTGTCATTTGATATATATATATTTGGGATGGATCTTCCATAGGCTGAATTGGCCATATACAGTACTGAGTGACTGAGCGTGTCGAGTGGTTGGGCATGATGAGTAGAAAGTGCAAGACAGTGAGATCGAGCACTCTGAGAGTGTGAGTACATGAGATCGTCATTGAGGTACATTGCATTTGACATGCATACTTGAGATACATGCATAGAGATGCATTTCTTTCTGCCATTCCGATTTTGGTGTCATTCATGATTTCACTTGCATATCAACATGTACGCATAGAGATGTACTTCTCCTCATACCATTTGATAATGAAACATCTTATCTGTTGTTGAAAAAGTTTTGGAAAAAATCACAGTTTTCAAACTTACTCATAAATTTGGTGATTTCAGTAAAGGATTTGGATTTTCACTGATATATTTGAAAAGCAAGCCTATTTTTCTGGAACTGTGAATGAGCTGAGCATTTTATCTATGAGCTACTTCTTTTATTATTTCCATTATGTTGTTATGAACTGTTGTTGGCTATTGGTGTTGGACCCCGACGTGTGTTCCAGCTCGTCATTACTTTCATCTTAAGGTTAGGTTTGTTACTTATTGAGTACATGGGGTCGGTTGTACTTATACTACACTTATGTACCTTACGTGCAGATGTTGGATATGGATGTTGCTGTGATCATCGGGAGCTGGATTTGAAGATGTAACTGCATTCTAGTTGTAGCTGCCACTTGTTCATGGTAGCCTTAGATTTATAAAACAAATTGTTTATGTACATTTCTAACATATGATTTATTTATTTCATACCAGCTTTGTAAATTCTAATCTTAGAAGCTCATGTTTTATACTACCAGTCCTTGGTAAATTATTTGTATATAAGCAGTGCATTATCATTTCTTTTCTTAATAAATCTCATTAAATTGGATAGTTGCTAATTTGCTTACCTGACGGGTTGGGTTAGGTGCCATCACGACTAGCTAAATTTTTGGTCATGACAAGGTGATATTAGAGCTCTACATTCATAGGTTCTACAAGTCATGAGCAAGTGTCTAATAGAGTCTTGCGGATCGGTATGATGATGTCCATACCTATCTTCGAGAGGCTACAGGGGCATTTAGGATGAACTTCCTAGCTTTCTTTCCTTATCGTGCGGCATTGATTCAGCTTGAAGCATAACTCTTTGAATTCCCTCCACGTATTCGTGTGCGTATGTGAGCGTTCGGTATTAGCTGTGAATCACCGACTTGTGATTCTATGGACAAGGTGCGAGATGTGATTTTGGTATGTTTATAATAGGCCAGTCAGGAGGACTTGAGGCTGTGGTTTGACTGTATCTTAAGCACGGGGATTTCGATTGTGTGAGCACGTGCTTTTAGACTTATATGTCCGGTAGTGTCCCTATAAGTGGAATTTATGGCTCAATGAGTGGTTGGATGGCCAAGTGATGAAGTATGATATGACTGCGTGATGTGTTCAGATGGTTTGAACGTGATGAGAAGAGTTGCTTGGGAGGTAAAAAGGACTATTGGGTGCTTGACTTCTGTCTTAATATGTTGTACGGTCTCAAGTTATGAGTGTATTGAAGGCTCTTCCATGTTGTTTAACTATGGAACAAATTAGATTTTTATGTCTTGTTGTGAGACTAGACTCAGAAGGATTAAGTGATGGCATAGTAGTTGTGGCTGTGAAAGGGTATAGAGAGATGTCAGTTTGAGGCTAAGCAGGTGGGTTATAACCCGCGAGGTAATCTATGGAGGTGTGATCCTTATGATATTGTGCGGAGAGTTTCTTTTCTACCAGTGGGGTATATATGTTGAGATTCGAATTTGAATTTGGTTGAGAAAGTCAACCTGACTATCACGTGGATGTATGCAAGCTTAGTAGATGATTGGAGGTACTATATGGTTTGTGTTATGTGAAATTATAAAGGATTTAGTTGAATCGCCCTGCGAAATTATGGTAGGAATAGAGTATGAGTGTTGCAAGTTGTCAGATGTTTTATTCCATGGCTTTGAGCCAAGTGGGGGAGTCTATTATCGATGAGTTGATTGTACGGCTATGTGTTGTATTGGTTTTAGTTTGGGGTATACTTGTGAATCAGTTATGGCTTGTAGAGGTTGAGATCGAGGATGACTCGAGTAAAGGAATTTTTGAATATGGGTTATATTATACTTTATGGGTATATGGAAATCATGGAAATGATTGAGTTGTTATGTTTAAAGGATGTAGTGTGCATGGAGTATGAATTGGATCGATTGTGTTAAGGCAAGGTTACTTCCTTGGGTGTTGTTGTACTAATGGGGCACATGTCGTTCAGCCCGTTGATTGGTGCAATTGAGATTTGAGCAGAGTGGATGACTCTCGAAAAGGTTCGAAGGGATTCAATATTTATATGTAGCAATTAAGAATATTAATATATGGCTAGAAATTAAGATTTACATTGGATGGTGTTGGGACTCGCGACATTTCTATATTATTATGGATTATACATTTTAGTATCAGGAAGGTGAAGGAAACGACTTTAGACTATGGGACTTAGGGCGGTGTAACTTTATTATAGGATCTTGTGTGGTGAGTTTTGGTTAAGGATCGTGGTGTTCTGACAAGGAGAAGTGTCACTTTGAGGGTAATTCGGAAGGAACTCGGAGAAATTAGACAGTTTGATAGTAGGTTGGATCAACACAGTAATGGGTATGATAGGTTCTTTGGGTACTTATGATGTGGTGAGTCTCTACAGGTGTTTTGTGGCAATCCTCTTGGGTTTTGGTGACCTGCGTGGCTTGATTGAGTTAGAGGGATTCAGTTCCGATAGCTTGGTTACGTGCAAATGGATTCCAAAGAGTTCTCGATGGTTTCTACCACGATTCGAGGTGTATATTTCCTGCTGGCGTGAGGAGCGTGTTGCGTGTTGTGATTTTCTCCTAGATGAGATTAAATAGAAGGTTCATGGCTAATTGAGTATGTAGTTTGCTTGTGACTCAGAGTTGATTATGAGATTATCGTACTTTTCATATTCATGATAGATGCGATATGATGTGTGGGATTAAGATTTGTATGTGCAAGGTCACAGTTTAGTTTTGAAAGGAAGGCGAGAATTCTTTGACAACATGGGTGGTTTCAGATGACTAGATGAATTATATTACTACTTGGTATTGCCTGAGGAGGGCGTATATTTCAGAAGGTGCACTGAGTGTTGACTTACGGATGCTTTATTGGTATTGTGGTATTCGCCTGGTTGATCGACTGGTGATATTCAGATTTTGCTATATGGCACGGAAGAATTATAAAGGTATTCCTCGTGGGATGATCGTGTATGAGAGGTGTGTTACGCATTTGGGCGGTGGAGTTGGGATCAGATATGGGGATTCGCGTGTTCTACAAATTTGGAGACTAGGAGTTCTGAGAAGCAGATTGTTTCGTGGTTGTGGATGGTGAATATGTGGCCAAAGCTAGCCAGATGATATCATATGTTATGATTCTGTCATTGTGGAATTTCAGAGGATTATTTATATATTTGTGGGTGACCAAAGTTGATTTGGGGTCCATTAGTAGGCCCAACGAGGATGTGTATTCTACACTGGGTCGGATTGGTTGAATTTATACTGATATTGTGAGGGATGTGCCATTCCATTAGAGTGAAGCTTATTCGTGTTCTGATATGATCTATGTGTTGATCATCTATGCGACAAGAGGTTGTGATTTGTTGGTTATATGCACATATGGTGCGGTTCGGTTTGGGTCATATAGCGGAATTCGAGCGGAGTGGTTATTACTGGGAAGAGGGTGTACCGCTATTACTGATCAGTGTCTCCTGCTGTGGAACCACCTACATCCATTGGAAGATGCAGCTCCCCCGGCAAAAGGGACGTTAGTACATATGGAATAGTACTAGTATGAATGATAAAACACCCTCTCAATAGTATGACAAATAATACAAGCAAGAATAATCATAATATCAATGGAAGCCTCAAACAACATCAAACCTCAAATTAGGATCAAGACAGTGTTCAAATTAATTTCCATATCTTAAGTTGGGAGATTTTTAGTATCAATAATGCCACCTTTCAAAATAACAATGTTCACAATATCAATACCACCGTACTTTTAGCACGGAGTCCGATCACGACCCGATTGGCTAGGCCGTCTCATTCGAGATAACAACCACAATCATAATTTCAATTACAATTTCCAGTATAATCACCACCATGTGTGCGGCATGGCGTCCGATCACGACCCGATTGGCTAGACCGTATCATTCGAGACATCATTCTTTTATACCGATCATCTCAATTCATACTTCTTTCACATCTTTTTATTCTATTGGCACTAGTGGCCACAATTATAAAATCATTCTTGGCACGTCGGCCGCATTTAGTGTTTCATGCTAACCCTTTTCACTTTCAAACATCATCATCATCAACAACAACAAGGCATTACAAACAAAGTTTTTTAATACACATGTGAGCAATTAGGAGTTTTAGGCACATAGAGATTTTTCACATAATCTGGCATAATAAATAGCCTTCGTTTGAACTTGACTTGAAGTCGAAACATTTTTAATGCACATCCCATACTTTGAACACATTCTCAAATGATAACATAACATAATAAAAGCATTTGGGATACATATTGAACATATATCCTTCAATACAAGCTTATTCGGAATAGCCAATTTTATAATGAATAACTCAGAACTTACATAAATTACATGAATACCCTGGGACTCAATTCTAAGAGAGGAGTTTAGCCAACATATCTTGATTTGAGCTTTTCTTAAATTACTACAACTTTCCAAAAGTCCTATAAATTCCAATCTATTTTGAGACATAATAAAATTGAATACAAATTAGAAATATATTCATGGTCTCAGCTCATTTGAGCATTTTATCAAACACTAGGTGCGCAAATTTGGCTACAAGGTTCTTCTACAAGATTTTCTTCATTTCATAACCCAATCTTTACTTATTTGAGCTCAACAATCTTCCCACAAACCTTATTGGTACATGCATGTATACATAATACTCTCACACCCAAGAATCATACTCCCAATCACCCACTTTTAGCCCAAACTCGAAATTGAAAAATTGGGGGAAGAAATTCTTACCTCTTTGAAGCCCTAGCAAGATCCTTGTGAAATCTTCAAGCCTTGGGCAAGAATTGATGAACAAATGACTAGGTCTTCTCTTTCTCTCTCTAAGATACTCTCACCTCTCTCTAAAAATATCAGATGAAACCCTTAAAAATGACCCCAATGCCTTTTTATAAAATGGGATTGGGGTAAAATTTCCAAAACTTAATCTTTCCAAAACCGGGTCTGCGATCGGAAATCGTACCGCAGAACCATTTTGCGGCCCGTATATCGGTCGCATAATTGAAGCTCCAAAACTAGGGTCGTCTGGTTAGGTTTGCGGTGATTATGCAGCCCGCAGACCTGTTCTGCGGTCACATAATGCACTGCATAACTGGTCTGCGGTCGCATAGTGTACCGCAGACCTTTCTCCAATCTTGCCCCGCCTCTAATTCACTTTGTGACCATTATTCGTCCGTAGAGTGATTCTGCGGCCATATAGTGGGCTACAGAAATGTCTTTTTCTGCTGAAAGTTTTCCTTGACTCCCCAGCGTATTGTTTAACCCAAAAAGTCCGAGCCGCTACAATCCTCAAACACGTAAGCCTAGTTCGGCACCACAAAACCTTAATTTCCTTTGCAAAAATTTTATGGGGCCTTACATTCTCCCCCTCTTAGGATCATTCGTCCTCGAATGAGGGTTAAAATCTGTCATTAGCATTCAATGTGACTTAACTATTAATCACACACCAACATTTTAAAAATTTGGCTAACTCTCTAAATTTTCAAATATTTTGCCAGATTCTCCCCTGTAACTGGGCCTATCTACCTGTGAGGTAATCCCAGAAACCAATCCTAACAACATGTACTTAATCTGATAACGCAATATAACATAAAACAACACCAAACGTAGCCCCATAAGCAATATATTGCCAAAAGGGAATACCCTTAACATCAAATGTACAAATGATACATAACTCATAGAAGGTAACTCTTAGCATTTTCATAGAACACAACTTTATAAATACATGGTTATTCAAACAAATAAGGATACCTTTTCTTCATTTCTTCCTCGGCCTCCCAAGTAGCCTCTTCAACTTGGTGGTTTCCCCATAACATTTTCACGGAGGCAATTTCTTTATTTCTCAACTTTCGGATTTACCGATCAATAATAGAAACTAGAATCTCTTCATAAGTCAATTACTCATTAATCTCAATAGTTTCAACCGGAACAATGAGTGTCAGGTCTCCAATTACTTTCTTCAACATAGGCACGTGAAACACCGGGTGCACTAATGACATCTCAGGTGGTAGCTCAAGCTTGTACGCCATATCACTGATTCTCTCAATGATTCTGTACGGTCCGATATACCTCAGACTCAATTTACCTTTCTTACCAAATCGCATTATACCCTTCATGGGGGAAACCTTCAAGAATACCCAATCATCTTCTTTGAACTCCAAATCCCTATGACGAACATCCGAATAGGACTTCTGGCAACTCTGAGCAGTCTTCAGTTGCTCCTTAATGATATTAAATTTTTCCATAGCTTGATGCACGAGGTCTGGCCCTATCAACTCTACTTCCCCAATCTCGGACCACCTAATGAGAGATCTACATCTCCTACCATATAAATCCTCGAACGGTGCCATCTGAATGCTAGCATGATAACTATTGTTGTAGGAAAATTCTATGAGTGGAAAATGATCATCCCAGCTACCTTTGAAGTTAAGAACACAACCGCGCAACATATCCTCAAGCGTCTAAATAGTCCGCTCTACCTGCCCGCCAGTCTGTGGGTGAAAGATTGTACTAAGATTCACACGAGTACCCAAACCTTGCTGAATTATCTTCCAAAAATTAGCCGTGAACCTGGAGTGCCATGCAACCTGACTATTTCTTTGATATATAACTGATCATACTTTTCCGCTATGTCGGTACCCTTAACCAGCAAGAAGTGTGCTGATTTCGTGAGTCGATCCACAATCACCCAAATCGAGTCAAACTTACGGGGAGTGCAAGGTAGTCCTACCACAAAGTCTATATTAATAATTTCCTACTTTCGCGTTGGAATTTCTATGTTCTATACCAACCCACCGGGCCTTTGGTGTTCGGCCTTCACTTGCTGACAATTTGGACATCTCGCCACAAAGTCCGCTACATTCCACTTCATATCATTCCACCAATAGAGTTCCTTAAGATCATGATACAATTTTGTAGAGCCCGGGTGCATGGAATACCTAGAGGTGTGAGCCTCGGGCATGATTCTCTCCCGGAGACCAAATACATTTGGAACACATAGACACCCTTGGTACCTTCGTGTACCATCACCCATGCCAAGAGAAAAGGCCATAGTCTTATGTTTATGAATATCCTCTTTCAATTATGCCAATAATGAATCGTTGTATTGCTTGTCCTTTACTTCTACAATAAGTGATGATTCAGCCCTATTTTGCACAATCACCCCTCCTACACTAGAGTCCGCAAGATGAACTCCCAAACTAGCCAATTGGTGAACTTCCTTGGCCAATGGCCTTTGATATGCCTCCAAGTGTGCTAAACTTCCCATGGATTTCTGGGTAAGAGCATCCGCCACAACATTAGCCTTCCCTGGATGATACAGAATATCAATGTCGAAATCTTTAAGTAATTCAAGTCACCTCCTCTGCCTTAGATTTAACTTCTTCTATTTGAAAATGTACTGAAGGCTCTTATGGTCCGTGAATATATCTATGTCGACCCCATATAAATAATGACGCCAATTTTTCAATGCAAATACCACCGCCGCAAGGCCTAAATCATGTGTTGGATATTTCTTTTCATGATTCTTGAGTTGCCTGGAAGCATACACTATCACCTTGCCATGTTGCATTAATACACACCCAAGCCTGATTTTTGAAGCATCACAATATACCATAAATCCATATGTACCCTCTGATAGGGTCAACATTAGTGTCGTAGTCAATCTTGCTTTCAATTATTGGAAACTCCTTTCACAAGCATCCGACCATTGGAAGCTAACCGCCTTCTGCGTCAATTTAGTCAACGGAGAGGCAAGAGTAGAGAACCTCTCCACAAACTTTCTAAAATATCCAGCTAAGCCCAAGAAACTGCGAATCTCAGTTGGGGTAGTAGGTCTAGGCCAAATCTTTCCAACTGCAATTGTTTGAGGATCTACCCTAAATCCTTCACTAGAGATGACATGACCCAAGAATGTGACAAATTCAAGCCAAAATTCATATTTTGAAAACTTTGCATATAACTTGTGCTAATTTAAGGTTTGCAGAACTACCCTGAGATAATCAGCATGGTCCTATCGACTTCGTGAATATACAAGATTATCATCAATGAACACTATCACAAAGGAGTCAAGAAAAGGCTTGAAGACTCGATTCATAAGATCCATGAAAGTTGCTGGAGCATTTGTTAGCCCAAAAGACATTACCAGAAATTCAAAGTGCCCATACCGGGTTCTGAAAGCTGTTTTCAGAATATCATGTTCCCTGATCTTCAACTAGTGATACCCGGATCTTAAATCGATTTTGGAGAAGTACTTAGCACCCTGCAATTGATAAAACAAGTCATCTATCCTTGGAAATGGGCACTTATTTTTTAATTGTAACCTTGTTGAGCTACCGATAGTCAATGCACATTCTTAGCGACTCATCCTTCTTTCTTAAAAATAAAACCGGTACACCCCAAGGTGACATACTCGGCCGGATGAAACCCTTTTCTATCAAATCTCTCAATTGTTCCTTTAGTTTCTTCAATTCTGCTGGTGCCACCCTGTAGGGTGGAATAGATATAGGTTGCATGCCTGGCATCATATCAATCCCAAAATCAATCTCCCTTTCTGGTGGGATCCCAGGGAGCTCAGCCAGAAAGACTCCCAAAAATTCATTCACAACAGGTACAGACTCAAGTGTAGGTGCTTCAGCATCGGTGTACGTAACCCGGACCAAATGGTAAATACACCCTTTGTTGATCATATTCGTGGCCTTAAGGTAAGAAATAAACTTACCCTTAGGCACCATATCTTCCCCCTTCCCCTTCTATTCAATAACTGGCTCATTTGGAAATTCGAACCTAATGGTCCTCAATCGGCAATCAAGCTTGGCAAAACATGAATATAGCCAGTCCATCCCCATTATTACATCAAAATTGACCATTCTCAATTCAATGAGATCGACCATGGTGTCCCGACCACTCAACGTGACAACACAATCCCTATAAACCTACGGGCCCAAACTAGATTTACCAACCGGAGTAGATATAGAGAATGGCTCATAAAGTTGTTCCGGTTTTATCCCATATTCCATAGAAACATAAGGAGTGACATATGACAAAGTGTAACCGGGATCAATAAGAGCATACACATCATCAGATTGGACAGTCAATATACATGTGACAACATCTAGAGAAGCCTCTGAATTCTGGCGACCCCTCATAGCATAGAAACGGTTAGATCCTCCCAAAATTTATGCTCCACCCCTAGCTTCACCATGCCCTGCGAGTGTCAGAGTACCTCGAGATGGAGGAGGTGTTGCGGATGTAGTAGCTGCATAACTGGCTGGTTGTGCTGTGCCCCTGCCCGTACCCTGGCAGGACGAATGACAATCTCTCTGAATATGACCCCTTAATCTGCACTTGTAGCATATGGGTAAGTCCATGTAGCATATTCCTAAGTGCATCTTTCCATACCTAGGGTATGAGAGACTTCACTGCTACTGGAATCTACCACCATGTCGACCCTGCTGGTAGGAGCCCCTATTGCCTTGACTGGGCCTGAAATGGCTCTACTACTGCTGACTGGGCCCCGATGGCTGTGCACTAACCGAAGACTGAGAAGAGGACTGAGATGGCCCTGATAACCCTTCCTGAATGCTGACCTGCCGCCACCAGAAGAACCACCAAAGTTGCTCGCAGACCAGGCCTTATTACTACCCTCTCGCTCCATTTTGTTCCTCAATTTGAGGGTCTCTGTGGCTTGAGCGAATGCCACCATCCTGCCATAGTTCATATCAGAATTCAAGGAAACTGTAGCAGCCTCAATAATTACCAAGGGACTAAGTCCCTGCACAAATACGCGTACTCTAGCCTCCATAGTGGGCAACATGTAAATAACATACTTGGACAGGTGCGCGAATCTCATATGGTACTCAAACACACTTAGGCTGCCTTGCCTCATGCTCTCAAACTCAGCAGCACAGGCTGCCTTAGTCTCAACAGGCAATAAATGATCAATAAAAGCATCGGCAAACTCACCCCACCTTGCCGGAGGGCTCCCCTCTTCACGGGACTCCTCCCACAGCTCGAACCAAGAATATGCCACCTCTTTCAGGCGGTAGGAGGCCAATTCCACTGCCTCTGTCTCAGTTGCATGCATAACTCGTAGAGTCTTGTGCATTATATCAATGAAGTCCTGGGGTCATCCTCTAGGTTAGTACCCGTGAACAGTGGAGGATCCAACTGGAGAAACCTGTTCACCCTAGAACTAGCAGAATCCCCTGGCTGACTGGAAGGAGTAGGTGCAATATTCGATCTATGGGCCTGAGAATACACTATCTAAGCCAACATCTGTATGGCTCCCCTAAGATCCCCATAAAAAACACTAGGATTGGAAGCTGGATATGGAACTAGAATATCAGTTTGAGTGACTGTTTCACCCTCAGTATATGTAGGGACAGGTGCAGTCTCATCAGTTGTAGTAGAATCATGCATTGTAGTAATTGGGGGAATATCCTCACCCCTCGGGTGCTCACCCGCATCATCAAATACAGAATCAACTGCCAGTCCTGGGGTGACATTGGCTCTCTGGCCAGTTCTTGCCTTCTTTTTAGGTGCCATGTACTGAAAATTAAAGCAACGCATGAGTTAAAGGAGGAACAATCTTACAATCAGCTTTATCACACGTTTGAGAACATGAAAGACGGGTATTATACCTAAATGCCCAAATAGCATCCTAATTATAGATGTGTTCAATAACATACCGATAAGAAGGACTCTACTAGACACGGCTCCGAGACATACTAGGACACTTTAAAATCTTAGGCTCTGATACTAAGTTTGTCACGCCCCGAACTCAAGGAGAGCGACCGGTGCTCAACCGAGTGAACCCGATCAAGCAAGCCTGTTAGATACTTTTTACCCTTATCACTTATGAATACAGAGAATACATATTCTCGTTAATTATACGATAAGGAGACCATGTATACAATACCAAATAGGTACCATTAGTTACTTCATTTTAAAGTCTCAAATTACATACATATATTTCATAGTGTGAAGTGGAATAAGTAATTCAAACACAACATAACTAGTTTGACTTCTCCAGCACCAATATACAACCCACACTATGTCTACGGAGCCTCTAATAGATACAGAAGAGTATTATGATAAAGCCGGCAACAAAGCCCTGGCTATATCTCAAACACAATACACAAGGAACCAAAGATACATGACCCCGAAATGGAGTGGAGCTCACCAAGTCTGCTGAGAAGAGGGTGTACCGCTATAACTGATCAGTGTCTCCTGCTGTAGAACCACCTGCATCCATTGAAGATGCAGTGCCCCTGACAAAAGGGACGTTAGTACATATGGAATAGTACTAGTATGAATGACAAAACACCCTCTCAATAGAATGACAAATAATACAAGCAAGAATAATCATAATATCAATGGAAGCCTTAAACAACATCAAACCTCAAATTAGGATCAAGACAGTGTTCAAATTAATTTCCATATCTTAAGTTGGGAGATTTTTTGTACCAGTAATGCCACCTTTCACAATACCAATGTTCACAATATCAATACTACAGTACTTTTAGCTCGGAGTCCGATCACGACCCGATCGGCTAGGCCGTCTCATTCGAGATATCAACCACAATCATAATTTCAATTATAATTTCCAGCACAATCAACACCATGTGTGCGGTATGGCGTCCTATCATGACTCGATCGTCTAGGCCGTCTCATTCGAGACATCATCCTTTTATACCGATCATCTCAATTCATACTTCTTTCATATCTTTTCATTTCATTGGCACTAGTGGCCACAATTATAAAATTATTCTTGGCACGTCGGTCGTATTTAGTATTTCATGCTCACCTTTTTCACTTTCGAACATCATCATCATTAACAACAACAAGGCATTACAAATCAAGGTTATTAATACACATGTGAGCAATTAAGAGTCTTAGGCACATAGAGAGTTTTCACAAAATCTGGCATAATAGCTTTCGTTTGAACTTGACTTGTAGTCGAAATATTTTTAATGCACATCCTATACTTTGAACACATTCTCAAATCATAACATAACATGATAAAAGCATTTGGGATGCATATTGAACACATATCTTTCAACACAAGCTTATTCGGAATAGCCAATTTTATAATGAACAACTCAGGACTTACATAAATTACATGAATACCGTGGGACTCAATTCTAAGAGAGGAGTTTAGCCAACATACCTCGATTTGAGCTTTCCTTAAATTACTACAACGTTCCAAAAGTCCTAGCAATTCCAATCTATTTTGAGACATAACAAAATTGAATAAAAATTAGGAAGATATTCATGGTCTCAGCTCATTTGAGCATTTTATCAAACACTAGGTATGCAAATTTGTATATAAGGTTCTTCTATAAGATTTCCTTCAATACATAACCCAATATTTACTTATTTGAGCTCAACAATCTTCCCACAAACCTTATTGGTACATGCATGTATACATAATAATTTCACACCCAAGAATCATACTCCCAATCACCCATCTTTTACCCCAAACTTGAAATTGAAGAATTGGGGGAAGAAATTATTACCTCTTTGAAGCCCTAGCTAGATCCTTGTGAAATATTCAAGCCTTGGGCAAGAGTTGTGGTGAGACTTGTTAAACTTGCGGGATGGTTCTCTCGTTTGAGTTATTTTCTATTTGTGGGTACATTTGAATTGTTGCTTATTGGTACACGAATTGCACGATTTGTGGCTTTAGGTTGTAATGGTGTGGCATGTCACTAGGATGATTGTGTTTCATGAGATCAGGTCATTGGACCTAGAATGGGTACTATCGGACTTTATTACTGTATGTTTGGAAGAATAATATCGAAAGTCGGCTTGGAAATTGGCTATAGTTCTTGTCTGAGGAGAGGGAGATCCATGGCTTATTGATCTGATGAATGGTTATGAGTTCTGTGTGTTTGTTTCATCATCGGCAGTGTACGAAGATTTTAGAACGAGGTTTTGTTAAGTTTATTACTGAAATTGGGTTATTTTGAGCAGCTATTGTGATCGGAAGTTATTGCTATGAGTATTTGAGTTATGTAGTATGTCATGTGATTTTGTATTGGGTTATGGTTATGACTTGATGCAGCTGGTTCAGACTTATACAATGTGTAGATGCGAGATTCGGGTCTTAAAGAAAATGTCGGATGTTGGAAATTGGATTCTAAGGTTTACGGGCTAAGGTCGAAGTAATGAGCTTCTGTTATGTTGTGTTGTCGGGCCTATATGGAATAGGGTGACGTGGGATCAACCCCGAGTATGTTCATGGTAAGGTTACACGGCGGTTTGACGGCTTGGAACAACTCTTGGCACGTTCGAGGACAAACTATGTTTAAGTGGGGGATGATGTAATGACACGACCGGTTGTTTTGAGCATTTGCACTTCGCTCAGTAGTTTAAAGGCATGAGTAGCTCCGTATGATGTAATTTTATTTATGTGAATCGTTGGTATTGGTTCTCAGATTATTCAGAATCGATTTGGAAGAATGAATTTCATTGTTGAAGCTTTAAGTTGGAGAATTGACCAAGTTTGACTTTTTAGCATTCAACCTCGGATTGGAGTTTTGATGGTTCTATTAGGCCCGGATGGTGATTTTGAACTTGGGGGTATGCCCCGATTTGCATTTAGATATTTCTAGAAGGATTCAGCGCTAAACGACAAAATTTGGAAATTTCAAGGTTTGGAAATTCATAAGTTTGATCGAGAGTTGACTTTGTAGATATCGGATTCAGATTGTGGTTTCGGGAATTGGAATAGCTTCGTTATATCATTTGGGACTTGTGTGCAAAATTAGAGTTTATTCCGAGTTGATTTGATATGTTTCAGCGCGAGTTTTGGAAGTTGAAAGTTCATTTAAGTTTGGTTGGAGGTAAGATTCGTCGTTTCGATATTGTTAGGTGTTATGTGAGGACGCGAATAGGTCTGTGTTATGTTATGTGACTGATTGGTATATTCGGACGAGATCCCGAGTGGCTCGGGTGAGTTTCGAATGGGGTTCAGATCAATTGAAGCCTTGTTGAAGCTGCTGGAAATTTTGGGTTGATGGTGCAACCGCTTCTACGGAAGCTTGGCGCAGAAGCGACTTCGCAGAAGCGATCAGCCCATCGCAGAAGCGGACAGGGACAACTGGGCATGAGGGTCGCAGGTGCCGGTGCATAGGCACATCTGCGCGATCGTAAATGTGGTTCAGCGTACGCAGAAGCGGGTTGAAGATCGCAAAAGCGGTGGCTGCTGGTTCAGGGATTTTTCGCAAAAGTGAGATATTTACCGTAGAAGCGATGGTCGCAGATGCGACATGGTGACCGCATATGCGGAAACTGCTGGACAGAAGCTATAAAAATTGAGGTTTGGTTATTTTATCATATTTTGAGATGTGAGACTCGGATTGAGGCGACTTTTGAAGCAAATTTTATCACAAGGAATGGGGTAAGTGTTCTACACTCGATTTTGACTATATTTCATGATTTTATCTTCATTTTTGGTAATTGGATTATGAGTTTTAAAGAAAAAATTGGAGGTTTTAGCCTAAAGTTTCATAGAGTGAGTTTTTGAGTTTTGAACATCGATTCGGAGTCGGATTTGAGTGAAACTAGTATAGTTGGACTCATAATTGAATGGGTTATCGGATTTTATAAGTTTCATTGAGTTCTGAGGCGCGGGCCAGGTTTGAATATTTGGGTCGATTTTGGGATTTTGATTAAAGATTTGATCTTTGTCGATTGAGTTTGTTTACTTTGGCGTTAATTGATGTATTTGAGTTACTTTTGGCTAGTTTCGAGCCGTTCGAAGTTCAGGAGATGGCATTTTTGGAGCATCGCTTGGCTTGCTCGGTATTGGAATTGTCTTGTTCGAGGTAAGTAACACTTCTAAACTTGGTGCTGAGGGTATGAAACCTCGAATAACGTATTATGTGTTTGGTGTTTGGTGTTGAGGTACGCACATGCTAGGTGACGGGCTTGTGGTCATGCACCGTGTGAATTGTGAATTTGTTATTTATGTGGTACTATGTAGTTACCTATCTTATCTGTAACCATGAAATCTCTACGTACTAGAGCTATTAAGCTGTGATCCATATTAGAAACCATGTCTAGGCTACGTGCTTATTCTGCTAGGACCCACTGAGGTCTTTCCTACTGTTGAGTTATTTACTTACATTGCAATTTCATACTCAGTCATGTTCATTCATTTCATATCATATCTCAGTCTCTGTTGTTATATATTGACACATCATATCATCATTTTGGGCTAGTTTCATGGCATTATGAGCCCGCGAGACTGGAGAGATTGATGATTGAGTGAGGCTGAGGGCCTGATTGTGAGTGATATTATGGGATCGGACTGCACGCCACATCATGTTTTATTGATTTATGCCTGGATCTAGCTTATTATGACTCTTGGGCTGAAGGAGCCCCTCCGTTGACTGTACACACCCCCGGTGAGCGCAGTTGATTATATTGAGGGATAAATCTTCCGTGGGCATGGATCTTGCCCGAAACATTTATATTTGGGGATGGATCTTCCCGGGCTGGATTGGCCTTATACAGTACTGAGTGACTGACTGTTAGTATAT
>AWOL01S0041062.1:60201-92364 GCA_000715115.1 Nicotiana otophora | reverse complement strand
TTATATATAGCGATTTGGAATTTTCAAGATTGGTATATGGCTAGGATCTGATATTTGTATTGGATGGTGTCGAGACTTGTGACATTTTTATATAATTGTGGATTGTGCATTTCAGTATCAAGAAGGTAAAGGAAACAGTTTTAGGTTCACATAAGGTCTCTTTAGAGTGGGTGTCTCGGTTGTGGTGCCTTGGGGTGCTTAAGAGGGAAGTCAACGGCTTATGGGCCTTAGGGCGTTGTGGTTTTATACTAGGGTCTCTTGTGTGGTGAATTTTGGTTAGGGATCGTGGTGTTCTATCAAGGAGAAGTATCAATTTGAAGGTAATTTGGAAAGGACTTTGTGGAATAGGACATCTTGGTAGTAGGTTGGGTTAGTACAGTAATGGGTATGATCGGTTCTTTGGGTACTTATGACGTGGCTAGTCTCTATAGGTATTTCGTGGCAATGCTCTTGGGTTTTGGCAACCTGCGTGGCTGAGTTGAGTTAGAGAGATTCG
Organism: Nicotiana otophora; assembly: GCA_000715115.1. Lineage (NCBI taxonomy): Eukaryota > Viridiplantae > Streptophyta > Magnoliopsida > Solanales > Solanaceae > Nicotiana > Nicotiana otophora. Next base: position 91,868 of record AWOL01S0041062.1, on the reverse strand, counting down.
GTTCAGATAGCTTGGTTATATACAAATAGGTTTCGAAGAGTTCTCAATGGTTTTTACCAAGGTTCGAAAGGTATATTTCCTGCTGGCGTGAGAAACATGTGGTGTATAGTGAATTTCTCCTGGATGAAATCAAATGGAAGGTCCTTGGCTAATTGAGCATGTAGTTGCTTGTGACTCGGAGTGGACTATGAAGTTCTCGTATTTTTCATATGATGGCATGGTATATACGGTGTATTGTGTGGGATTGGGATTTACGTGAGCGAGATCATAGTTCTGTTTGGAAGGGAAGGTCATAAAATTCGTAGGCAACATGGACGGTTTCAGATAACTAGGTAAATGAAATTACTATTTGGTATAGCTTAATAAGAGTATACATTTCAGGAGGGGAAATGTGTTTTGATGTATGGATACTTCACTGGTTCTGCGGCACTCTTCTAGTTGATCGACTGCAGATATTCAAATTTTGCTATGTGGCACGAAAGAATTTTAGAAGTATTCCTCGTGGGATGATCGTGTATGAGAGATGTGTTAGACATTTTGGCGGTGGAGTTGGGATCAGATGTGGTGATTCGTGTGTTCTATGGATTTGGAGTTCTCAGGAGCAGACTGTTTCATGGTTGTGGACTGTGAAGTCGTGGCCGAAGCTAGCCGGATGATAGTATGTGTTATGATTCAATCAATTGTACGCTTTCAGAGGTTTATTTATTATTTGTGGGTGTCCGGAGTTGATTTGGGGGTCCATTGATAGTCCCAATTAGGATGTGTATTCTACACTGAGTTGGATTGGTTGGCTCCATAATGCTATTGTTGAGGGATTTGTCATTCGGTTGTTGCTGAGCTTATTCGTGTTCTGAAATTTTCTGTGAGTTACTCCTCTATGCTACGGGGAGTTGTGATTTGTTGGTTTTAGGCACATATGGTGTGGTTTTATTATGGTCTTATAGCAGAATTTGAGCGAGATGAGTAGTTGGGTATTGCATAATTGAGAACGTATTGGTTATGTTCTTTCGGGTTTGTGTGGCATTGTGTCATCTGCTTCTCCGTGGTTATGGTAATGCACTTTGGGTACTCGATGCCGAATTTCGCGTGGCTATTGATTTTGAGCATGGTGGCTCGAGGTGTCTTATATGGGCCACTGTTTGGATGGGGTCTCACATTGCGGCAGAGTTGTGTTGAGACATGATCCTTCATGTTAGATTCGTGTGTTTTTGCTCTATGGTGTGTGATAGGTTCTTAGCATTGCGTTGTGGTGGTACTCGTTGAGCTTGCGAGACAGTTCTCTCGTCCGAGTCATTTGTTTTCCATGATTGAGTATATTCGGAATGTTGCTTATTGGTGCACGGATTGCACAGGTTATGGCTTTAGATTGTATTGATGTGTCATGTTACTAGAGTGGTCGTGTTAGGATGAGATGAGGTCATTGGACCTAGAATGGATACTATCGGAATAGATTACAGCATGGTTGGAAGGATAATATCGAAAGTCGGCTTAGAAATTTGCTATAGTTCTTGTCGAAGGAGAAGGAGTTCCATGATTGATGGATCTGATGAATGGTTACGAGTTTCTGCATGTTTCTTTCATCATCGACACTGTACGAAGGTTTTAGAATGAAGTCTTGTTTGATATGAGGTTTATTACTGGCATTGAGTTGTTTTGAGCAGCTACTGTGATTAGAAATCATTGCTACGAGTATCTGTGTTATGTGGTATATCATGTGATTGTATCTTGGGTTATAGTTGCGGCTTGATATAGTTTGTTCAGACTTATACAGTGTGTAGGTTGCGAGATACAGATCTTATAAGAAATTTCGGATGTTGGAAAAAAAATTGGATTCCAAGGATTATGAACTAGGTTGAATTGAGAAATTTCAGTTATATGGTGTTATCAGACCTATATGGGATAGGGTGACGTGGGGTCACCCCCGGGTACGTGTGTGATAAGATGGAATATGATTTGGTGGCTTGGAAACAACTCTTGGCACGTTCGAGGACGAACGTATGTTTAAGTGGGGGAGGATGTAACGATCTGACCTGTCATTTTGAGTATCTACACTTCGCTCGGTTGTTTGAGGGCATGAGTAGCTACGTATGCATTATGACTTATGTGAATCGTCGGTTTTGATTTTCAGGTTATTCGGAATAGAATTAGAAGAGTGGATTTCATTGCTGAAGCTTTAAATTGGAAGAGTTGATCAAGTTTAACTTTTTGTGAATTTGAACCCGGAACGGAGTTTTGATGGTTCCGTTAGCTCCGTTGGGTGATTTTGGACTTAGGAGCTCGTCCGGATTTTGATTCGGAGGTCCGTGGTTGATTTTGGCTTGAAATGGCGAAAGTTGAATTTTTTTGGGAAGTTTGACCGGGGGTGACTTTTGATATCGGGGTCGGAATCCGATTCTGGAAATTGGACTAGCTTTATTATGTTATTTGGGACTTGTGCACAAAATTTGAAATCATTCCGGATTGATTTGCTATATTTTGACACGAGTTATTGAATTTGGAAGTTCAAAGTTAATAGATTTTGAAGTGCGATTCGTCGTTTCGATGTTGTTATGCGTGATTTGAGTATTCGACTAGGTCAGTGTTATGTTATTGAACTTGTTAGTATATTCAGACGGGATCCCGAGTGGCTCGGATGAGTTTCAGACGAGATTCGAATCAATTTCGTTGCATATTGCATTGTTAAAGGTTGTTGGTTCTGGTGTTTTAGCACCTGTAGAAATGGGCTCGCAGGTGCGGTAGTCGCAGGTGCGACAAAGGCGTCGCAGATGCGAGATGAGATCTGGATGAGGAGGCCCGCAGAAGCGGCAAATGCGCGCAGAAGCGCGACCGCAGGTGCGATGCTAGGCATCGCCGAAGCGATCATTGCTGGCCAAGCTGTTCTCGCAGAAGCAAGATTTTTCCCGCAGAAGCGAAGGTCGCAGATGGGACCTCTTGTCCGTAGGTGCGGATTGACTAGGCAGAACCCTTTAAGTTTGAGGGTTCGCAGTTTTTCACCCATTTTTAGATTCTGGAGCACAATTTAGGCGACTTTTGGAGCAATTTTCATCTCAATGATTGGGGTAAGTGTTCTACACTTGGTTTTGATCTTATTCCATGAATCTACCTTCGTTTTTGGTAATTGGATTGTGAATCTTAAAGAGGAAATTGAGGGGTTTGGCCTAAAGTTTCATAATATGAATTTTTGAGTTTGAATATCGAATTGGAGTCGAATTTGAGTGAAACTAGTATGGTTAGACCCGTAATTGAACGAGTTGTTGGATTTTGTAAATTTTGTTGGGTTCTGAGGTGCGGGTCCGGGTTGGGATTTTGGCCGATTTTGGGCTTTTGATTCAAGATTTGATCTTTTTCGGGATTGGTTCCTTTAGCATTGTTTGATGTATTTGAGTTGTTTCTGGTTAGTTTCGAGCCGTTTGAAGGTCGGAACGCACGGGATGGCATTTTGGAGCATCGTTTGGCTTGTTCGATGTTGGAATTGGCTTGTTCGAGGTAAGTAACTCTTCTAATCTTGGAGCTGAGTGTATGAAACCTCGAAATATGTGTTATATGATTAGTGTTGAGGTGACACACATGCTAGGTGATAGACGTGTGGGCGTGCACCATGTGAATCGAGACTCTGTTGTTCCCATGGCACTGTATAGTGGTCCTACTTTGTGGATATCCGTGTTTTCACCATGTAATAAAGTAGTTAAGTTGTCAATCATGCTAGATATCGTGTTTAGGCATTATGCCGATGTTTTGGACCCATAGTGGTCGTTTCTTACTGTCATCTCACTCATTTCATTGATATTTTATACTCAGTTATATCCATGCATTCATACAACATCTCAGTCTCAGTTATTATTTACTGATATATCATATCATTGTTGTCGGGCTAGTTTTATGATATTGTGAGCCCGTGAGTGAGACTGGAAAGATTGATGACTAAGTGAGGCCGAGGGCCCGAGTGAAAGTGACATTTTAGGATCGGGCTGCACGCCGCAGCATATTATAATGCTTATATTTTATATGGATCGGGTTGCACGCCACAACGAAACTTATGGCTATTTGTATATTATGGGATCGGGCAGCACGCCGCAGCGATATAGCGCTTGGGCTGAAGGAGCCCTCCGGAGTCTGCACACACCCAGTGAGCGCAGTCGACGATATATATGTAGATCGGGCTGCACGCTGCAGCGGATATTATACAACGCTGAGTGATTGAGTGTGCTGAGCATTGAGCATAGTGAGAGAGGATGCAAGACAGTGAGATTGAGTACTCTGAGAGTGTGAGTACATGATTCATCTCTGAGATACATGGCATTGGCATGCACACATTGCATACATGCATAGGGATGTATTTTTTTCTCATGTTGTACAGTATCACGTCATTCATGACTTTTTACACACATTGATATGTGAGCATAGAGAGGTATTTCATATTTGTTATCTGGAAAGAAAATAAAACATCTTATTTATTGTGGAAAGGATATTTGAAAAAATTACAGTTTTCAAACTTACTCGTATTTTTGGCATTTTCGGTAAAGATTTGGGTTTTCACTAAGATACTTGAAAAACATGACTATTTTCTGGAACTATGAACGAGCTGAGCATTTTACTTCTGAGATACATCTCTTATTACTTGTATTGTGCTGTTATGAACTGTTGTGGAATATGACCCGACCTTGTGTTAGCTCGTCACTACTTTCAACCTAAGGTTAGGTTTGTTACTTATTGAGTACATGGGATCGGTTGTACTCATACTATACTTCTGCACCTTGCATGCAGATGTTGGTTGTTGTTGTTGCTGTGTTCGATGAGAGCTGGATTGAAGATGTACCTGTGTCCCGGTTGTAGCTGCCCCTTGTTCATGGTAGCTTTAGATTTATAAAACTCTGTTTATGTACTTTTCAAACAGACGATGTATTTATTTCATTTTAGCTTTGTAAATTTTATTCTTAGAAGCTCATGATTTGTACTACCAGTCCTTGGGGAATGTATAAGATTCAAATAATTTCTTTACTTAATTGCTTTATTAATTGTTATTGGAATTGGTTAGTGGTTAACTGGCTTACCTAGCGGGTTGGGTTAGGTGTCATCACGACTAGTTGGATTTTGGGTCGTGACATCTTGTTTGATTCAAAGTGGGTGTTATTAAATATTATTTATAGTACATTTTGAAAGTTCATACTGAAATTTGATCGCAGTTGGAGTTGATTTGAGGTGATTGAGATCGAATTTTTCAGCTGAAAATCAAAGAAGAGCATAGTTACCCAACAATATATCGATATTGTATACAATATTTTATAGGAGTATATAACTATACTGCAACAATATAATGTTATAGCATACAATATACTACAACAGTATACCATAATAATCGAAGAAGGACATAATTACCTAACAGTATACTGCGACAGTATACAATATACTATAGAAGTATATAGCTTTACTGCAACAGTATACTGTTATAATATATAATATACTGTAATGGTATATTGTAATAATATGCAATATACTATAACAATATGTTAGTATACAATATACCATAATAGTATACTTCGACTGTTATTTGTTGAATCGTCTAGGTGCAATTGTGCAAAGCTAAAGTCATGGTTGCAGTAACATTATACTTTTATAGTATACAATATAATATAACAGTATACCATAATAAATAAGTCATTTTTTAATTTTTTAAAATCTTTTCAACTAGGTCCTTGCAAATGTTTTCTTAAATAAATTTTTTGATGGAGTCCCATAAAAATAATATTCATTGTATAGGAAGTAGGTGTTGAAAGACATAAAATAATAATACAGAAAAAAAAATTAAAAAAATTGAAATGAAATTAGAAAAGGAACACGAAATTAAAAAAAATAAACAAAAGGAAAGAAAAATAAAAATAAAAAATAAAAAGAAACGAGCCAAATTGACTATAAAACCAGATTATGTTGAACAAAATAAAGAATAATATGATTTTAAAAAAATGAACAGAAAAAAGAAAAAGGGAAAAATAAATAAATACGAGAAAAAATAAAAGGAGAAAAGAAAGAGAAAAAAAAATAGAAATAAAAATGAAAATGAGAAAAAAAACAATTACCATAGAAGTTGCAACGGATAGGAAATGTAACTAATTTGGTGGGTAGAAAAATCAATGAGTAGGCAAGGATAATTAGTTTAGTTTTTGTGAGTAAAGCTATAAAACTCCCTTTATATAAAGAAATCTAATTTTGCAATGTTAGAACCTTGTACCATGGGGTTGAGGTGTGGTTGAAGTCTTACAGATTATCAAAGCCCGCTAAACCTGGCCTGCTCGATGAGTCAGTGTACCAAGAATTATGTTAAACCATCTAATTTAGAGAGTTGAGAGGTATAAATGGTATACATTAAGACTTTGTTGGTACTGCTTCTTTATGTATTATTCACTCTGTTTTAATTTATTTGGCATAATTTGACACTAATACAAAGTTTAAATAAGAAAGAAATTTTTTTGAAACTTGTGATATTAAACATAACATTAACATTTTTGTAACTATAAGACTTTTAAACTTGAGATCTTAAAAATATCATATAATTTGTGTTAACTTTGAGGTCTATCTTAATTCTTAACGTTGAGTTGCTTGGTTCCTTGATTAGCCAAAAAGTGAGAACTATAGCGGATCAATGGATTTCCCATTCTCCTCTTCACTATTCCATGGCAGAGAATGGTACTCGCCTTCTTCTCTTCACTTTTTCATCTTTCAATTTTTCTATTTTTTACCAAATTTTGCTCTCTTCTGCATGTGAATTTTGACTCCATCTCCCAAAGTCTTTCTTTGTTCTCCATTCTCCTCTCCTAAAGTCTTTTTCTTTTTCCCATTCTCCTCTCTAAGCCAGCAAAATGATCACTACAGACGCCAAAAATTAGACAAATATGACCGAAAAATATTTCACCCATAGCTTCACCAAAAATCGAATATATAAGGCGAAACAAATAGTGATGAAACTCTATTATGTGACATAAATGTATATCGTATGTACGTTAGGTATATATCCTGCGTATATAATGGCATATATAAGAAATGATATACAGTAACATACAAGTGACATATATTAGGTATATTATATGTATATCACCGTATATTATATGTATACATATGACATACAATGACAAAAGTGTACATATAGAGAAGAAGTTGAGGAAGCTACAGAAGAGAAATCCGGTAAAGAAGCAGTAACAATGAACAACGGTCAAAACTTCGATGAAAAAGCACTAGCAATGAATAGAACTCCAGCGATTTTCTGGAGAAGCGGCAGCGAATTCTGACGAATGAGCAGAACTCCGGTTAATGGGGATTAGTATTAAAACAACAACAAATAGGGTTTGTGAGAAGAAGATATGAGAAGAAAGAGAAGATCTCCAAAATCCCTAATTTGTTAGAATGTGTTGAAGGTGGTATAAGTTTTATAAAGATTTATTGTTATGCTTTGAAATTGAATTGTGTTATTATTTTATTATAAATATAAATATGTAATGCGAGCATTAGCATAAAGATAAAACACGTATCTTAGATGTAAAATTCTTTTCAAAGTTCCAGCAAGAAGTTAAAAAAAATATTTTTTGAAGAAGTAATATCGGAAACAGCCTCTCTGTCCTCCCAGGGTAGGGGCAATATCTGAGTATACACTATACTCTCCAGACTCTAATACTTGTAGGAAATTCACTCGGTATGTTGTTGTTGTTTGTTTTGAAGAAGCAGTACAAGTGTCTTAAGTAAAAAATAATAACAACATAAGTTCTTCTTCTACTTAGAAGGCACTCACAAATCTTCAAAAGAAGTACAACTATCCAAACATGTTTTCACAAGCTTTTATTTCCAAAGAAAATTTCAAAAAACCTTAAGAGAAGGCAAAAATGGACTCCTATCAGAAGAGAATATATATCCAGGTTTTGGACATGAAATAAACATGGGCCTATTCTTAGTCGTGCTACTTTCATTAATAGCACACTATTAAAAACATAATACAAAAAAATAGAATTAATGAATGATTAACAAATATGACAGTAAAATATTTATACATACAGTGGATTTAATTCAATTCAAATAAGCAAGAATCAAGCTACTTAAAAAGGCAGTCCTAGTATTTAATACTTTTCCTTATTTTTTCTCTCCATTCCATAACATGTTTTATGTTTTCGTTAGAACCAATCCATTCCATAACATACTTTTTTCTTTCCATACATGGACCTTTTTATATAATGTAATGTAGCAAAATTATACATCTTTATCTTCTGATGAAATAAAATACATATATTTCATGAAAAAAAATATAATGTATCTTTGTGGTATATATACATTATATATCATGTATGTTTTAGGAAAATTCATGTATATATGCATATGTTGTTTATATACGTCTTTATATTTAAATATATATCATCGATCCATTTCATAACAATTTTTTTCCTTTTTATACCAGGACCTTTTTATTCAACTTAATCCTAGCAAAATTATATATCCGTATATTTCAATGAAATAAAATACATATATTTCATGAAAAAAAATATAATGTATCTTTGTGGTATATATACATTATATATCATGTATGTTTTAGGAAAATTCATGTATATATGCATATGTTGTTTATATACGTCTTTATATTTAAATATATATCATCGATCCATTTCATAACAATTTTTTTCCTTTTTATACCAGGACCTTTTTATTCAACTTAATCCTAGCAAAATTATATATCCGTATATTTCAATGAAATAAAATACATATATTTTGTGAAAGAAAATATAATGTTTGTTTGTGGTATATTATAAATCATGTGTTTTTTTTTAGGAAAAATCATGTATATATGCATATGTTATTTATACACTTATTTATATTTAAATAGATATTATTAATATGCCATTTATATTTTGCACTAATGTAACATGCATATTTGTATAAACCGTATATAAACAGTATATGTGACATATTGTTTTTCTTCTATATACATATTAGTGACATGTTAATATTTTAGATTAAATTTTATGTAAGGTATATGCTAGCAATATACTTTGAATAATATCAATATAATAATGTAGTATGATGTATATATATAAGTTATATATGTGGTATAAATACATATAAAAAATATATATGACATATTGATGGAATATTTACATTGTAAATTATCACAATATAATATACTTGAAATACATTAAAGGTATATTTTGAGTTAAAATAATATTGTACAGAAAAAAGGTTTAAAACTCTAAAAAAAAAAAAATACTAAAATTCTCATTGTGTAGAGGGAATTATTTTTGAGATATTCTTCTTTCGGAATCTTTGATATATTTGGGTAAGTATTATTTATGGAAGAGAGATATAGAGGGATGCCTTAGTTAATGAAGTTATCAACGTGAAAGTACTAAAAAGTAAAAATAAATAAATATTCTTTTTAAAATAAATAAAGCCTAATATTATTTATCAGAATAATTTTTAAAAAGGGAGCAAGCATATAAAAATCTCTTCTTCTTAGAAACTAGCCTATCCAGTAGTACTTTTCTCAGGCCTAGACAATGGACCACACCAAGGCTTACTTGTTTTTGTTGGGCTGGAGAACCAAGAATTGAAAAGGAATCTTTACACAAATAGTCGATTGACTGTTTAACATTTTTAATTAGTATATATAAATTATATACTTATTATGTATTATATGTGAAAATACATATATTATATATTCATTAGTTATTTTTAATTTAAGTAATGGTTGGGTAAACAGCTATTTAGGTTAAGTATTCCATCAATTGTTTAAGAAAACATGCTCATATCTAAATTAAGATACTTAATTAGAATATCAATTTGACACTTGAAATAAAGTCTTAAAACTATCAAAATCTTAGACCCAAATTCATATACAAACCAAATTACTACAATAGTAATAATAGACGACACTTTGCACAAAATTTCACATATCAGTAGCTGAAAGATAGGAAAATTTAAGTTGTTTATAAAAAGTAGATCCTCATCAAAGTGAAAATTGTAGGGTAATAATATGACATAATTTCAGGTGTTCATGCTTTAACAAGCTTTACATGAAAGATATTCTTTTATCCATTCAACCTAAACTTTATCTTATGTAATCTAATTTCCTCTTTTTTCTTTCTTGAAATCTTTTTCTTTTTGCCATTGGTTATATCAAGTAGTCAATTGAGTATACTCTAAAAAGTCTAACAAGGGTCCTACCTTCACCAATCCATATTATCTTTTTGGTCCTACACTATCTATTTGGTGCTTTGCAAGATCTATCTTTGAATATATTATCTATATATTACTAATTGATGCAAATATCAAAACTCTACTTTAGAATAAAGAATAATCCTATAATATAAAAATAAAATTAAAGTCCCTTCATTTATGTATGCTAAAACCCTACCATATGAGCCTCGTTAATTGTGTTATGGGTTGTGGGTTATGGGGTCCCAATTTTGCTTCAAGATTCTTACTTGGATATGAGAAAATTCTAATTCATTACGGAATCATTGCCAAATCTAAAGTCTTAAGAATCACTATCAACACTTTGTAAGATTTACATTCACTTTATTTTTAATTAATTAACTGTGTATTAATCAATGCTACATAAGCATATGTCTATTAGATATGCTTAGATAAGGAAATATTTTAGTAGATACAACAACATCAAACCTAGTTTAATCTCATACGTGGGGTATGAGGAGAGTAGTGTGTACGCAGCCTTACCCCTACCCTACAAAGGCAGAGAGGTTGTTTCCAATAGACACTCGGCTTAAGAAATGGTAAAAATAAAACAACAAGCAATAACAACAGTAATATAATAAGTAATGGAAGCGAGTGACATTTTAGTAGATAAAATAAAAAAATATATTATGATAACATTTATTGTAGGGATTTGTTTTACAATAAAAAAATAATTTTAAAAATTTAAACTTATTTCTTACGACTATGTTATAGCCAATTATTAAGTTCAATATCAAATTCATGCATAAAAAATATGTTAGTTTTCACCGCGTGATAGTTCATTAATTTTCATTCACCATATAATAGGTCATGTATCTTAATTCCTGTATAACTAGCCCGTGATTTGAATGACGTTTAACAATACGGGATATCAAACATAATTGTTTCATATATATTTTTTTAAAACATAGATAACTTTAAAAGACAATCAATTTCAAGATAATCATATTCCAAAATTCCTGCTGTATTTTTATTGTAAACAAGTTCAATAATTTGGACATTTTGTATTGGCTCTGCAAGATTCACTATTCAATTCTCTCCTTGAAATATGATCAAAAATTCGTTTGAAAAGAAAAAAAAAAGACATTTGGTTAATTGGACTTAAAACTTTGTCATTTGGCCTGTCAAATGTCAATAAGATCAAAATTTTCCAAAAGATGTTTTGTTTATTTTCCTTAATGTGAGTGAGAGAGATTTGACGTTAATACTGCTTACACTAACGATGGATTAAGCAGTATGATGTAGAAATGATGAGATAGGGTTTTCAAGAAACAAAGACAATTAGAACAAATGTTTTAGTTAATGCTATTGGATTATAGATGGAGATTCTTGTCACCCAAAACATAATCAAGAAAAAGAAACAACTATTGTTTTCTTGCTTCCTAATTCCTTGCCTTGTCCCTATCCCTTGGAAAAACAAATTATGCGTAATCAGCATTTACACTGAATCAATTAAAGAGATTAAAGAGATATACGTACGTAAACTTTTATAAGTTAACTATAGTTAAATAATTTTACTTTAATTTATAGCTTTTAATATTAAATTCTTTAGTCTAACATAAATATTTGGTGCGAATAAGTTTTTTCTTACTCATAATCCAGCCCGCCCTTCTATGGGGATAAAATAATACTACAATCCTAGGATAACTAATTTCAGAATTAATTATACCACGGTTTTATCCCAATCAAACGTGAGATAAACTCATTTCAAATTTAATTTTGAGATTAATTATCCCTTATTCCTCTTACCAAACGAGCCATAAAAGTGCATTAGAGAGACATATGGTCAATCCTATGCTTAAACACTAATCTTTTTTGTCAAATTCTTGGAATTATATTGCCGACATAAGAGATATTTCAGCTTGAGAATAATTATGGGTTTTCTTTATTATTTATGATTAAGTCTCCCTTTCACCCCTTTCTTTTCCATACATAATTAACAATTCATAATCTTGCTAAAAATAGCATGATTAAGCCTTAGGGATCCACAGTAAATCATCTTCTACCAACCTCCCTCCTCATTATATTATCAAAATTTGTTAACTTGGCAATAGTCCATTACTATAAGTGACAAATCTTAATATTATATAAGAGAAGACACAGGATAAAGGTGTAATCACTAGGTTACTATGTCAAAATCTTTTTTAAAAAAAATCTTCTTGAACCCATCTTAAGTTTGTATTAAGCATAATTATTTGGTATTACTTTAAAGAAATTTAATTATTTCTAATACTTTTTTACCACATTATTATTATTATTGTTAATAGTATTATTATTATTATTATTATTATTATTATTATTATTTACGAAACTGTTGAAGAGTAGGAGGAAAAGAATCCTTTGTTAGATTTTCAGTATCTAAAGTACTATACGTAATTTTATGAAATATCAGCTTAAGTTACAACCATTTTTATGTTTTATTTGGACAAAGTGATAGTAATACGTAATTAATTATTCGGTCAACTAACCAACAGTCTTTTCAAAGATTTTAGCCCCAAATGAAGGTAGAACTAAATGTAGATTCTCCAATCAACTGCCACCAATAAGAAATTCCTTTATAACAAAAACGAAAAGAAAAAGAAAAAAGAAATCACCGTCTTACCCCTTGTTTCTCATTGGTCCCCCTAATATGTAATCAAGCTAAAAGTTTATTTATATTCGATATTTACGTTACTAAGTTATTATAATTAATTCATAAATTAAGGTAAAAATATATATATTAATTAATTATACTTTAATGATAAGAATATATATGAAAACAAGTATCACGTATTTATTAATTTGATATAATTATTAAATTCTTAGCATATGATTAATATTATCTATTTTAATCACATCAAGGCAAATAGTCACATGGCTTATTCTTTTCTATTTTTAATTATGAACTGCATCTACATAAAGATACCGTAATGTGGTCCAAACAAACATTACAAATTTACGAGATTGTTTTTAGCTATATCATAAAGATTCCACAACAGTTCCATTGAAAAAGAAAAAGAAAATCTTAAGGACGGAAACAACATGTTAAATTAGGAATTAGAAATTATCAAGTTTGAGTGTTTCTTCTCCTAATAATTTCAATTTCTTCGCATTAGTTTCTCAGTTACATATGTTTTATAAGATAAATCTCAAAAATCTTCTCGTACTCGCCGGGTGAAAACTTATGTGCAGCTTCAGCATACAAAATATAAGTGGCATTGTTTCAAAACATGTTAAATTAGAAAATAATTTATTCACATTTGTGATTCCGTATAATTAACATATCACTTTCACTTAAGATTTTATTAATTCAGTTATGACTAATAAATATAAAATTTCATTTCAACATATCATTAATCATAATAAATTACTATTTTTTATATCAAATATAAGTTATTTTGACAAAATAAAATTATTTTAAAATATTTGATGTTTTAAAGAAAACAAAAGTCATATGTATTTCCTCTTCATATCTATCCAACTCTCCAATTAGTGAATGTTTATTTTTATTTTATGATATTAATCTAAATTGATAAAGTCCCGATGGAGGTCTTGTATAGATGTTTGGAGGTTAGAGGTGTACATGTTGCTTACGTTAGGGCGATTAAGGATATATACTATAGAGTTAAGACCCGGTTGAGGACAGTGGAAGGAGACTCAGACCACTTTCCAGTTATGACGGGGTTGCACCAAGGGTCAGCTTTCAGCCTGTTTTTATTTGCCTTGACGATGGACGCACTGACGCGTCATATTCAAGGGGAGGTGCCATAGTGCATATTTTTTGCAGATGACATTGTACGATTTATGAGACAACAAGCGGTGTTAAAGCAAGGTTAGAGGTTTGGAGACAGACGCTGGAGTCTAAGGGTTTTCAGTTGAGCAGGACCAAGACAGACTACTTGGAGTGCAAGTTCAATGGTGCGACTCAAAAAGCAGACGAGGATGTGAGGCTGGATTGATACGCTATGCTCAAAAGAGGAAGTTTCAAGTACCTTGGGCCAGTTGGGGATATTGACGAGGATGCCACGCATCGTATTGGGGCAAGGTGGATAAAATGGAGGCTCACTTCCGGTGTTTTGTATGGCAAGAATGTGCCATCCAAACTTAAAGATATTGTATGAGGATGAGTGTTGGCCAGTCAAGAACTCTCATATCCATAAGGTGAAGATTAACATAAATGTTGAGATGGATGTATGGGCATACCAAGATAAATACAATTAGGAATGAAATTATTTGGGACAGGGTGGACGTGGCCTCTATGGAGGACAAAATGGAGGAAGCGAGACTCAGATAATTTCAGACATGTGAATAGTAGAGGCACATATGCCCTAGTAAGCAAGTGTGAGAGATTGCATTGGAGGGCCTAAGGAGAGGTACATGCAGGCCGAAGAAGTATTGGGGAGAGGTGATTAGGCAAGACATGGCGATGTTGTAGCTTATCGAGGACATGACCTTTGATAGGAAGTTGTGGAGGTCGATGATTATGGTAGAAGGTTAGGTACTCAAGCGTTTGCTTTTTTGATATCAGTTGTTTTAGCGCACTACTTAATGTTAGTCTTGTATTTTCTTACTCATATATTTCTGATATTACTTGTCGTTTCTTTCGTTTCGATTTTTCGAGTGATTTGATGGTGTTGGTGCTTGTTGTTACTACTTCCTTTTTGTCCTTCACATGCCTTTTTATCTTTTTATCTTTTTTGAGCCGATTGTCTATCGGAAACAATCTCTCTACCTTTTTAAGACAGGGATAAGGACCGTATACACGCTACTCTTCTCAGATCCCACTTGTGGGTTACATTAATAATTTATATGATTAGTTTAAGATTGAGATTATTAAATATCTTTCTAAGTGATATATAAAATTTCTATAAGACATGTTAAAGTTCCCAAATTAGGTAAAATGTGGTTATTTCATCTCCTTATATAATTTTGAATAATTCTCATTGCATGAGTTAATTTGTGAAATTGAGTTAGACAGAACATCTATTTTCTTTTCAAGATGATAATGTTGATTGGACAGAGTAACAAATACTAGGACATGAGGATTAAATTGTTACCGCAGGTTGTGGTTTATGTGTGGGGCATGCATACATGGGATGTTAGGTCAGTTGCGGGCGAAGAAAATCAAAGATTTAAAATGGGACCTACAAATCTAAGAGGTGAGCTGTTGCTTTTTTTTTTTTTGACATCTTTTAGTCATTCTTTAACGCTAGAGCTACGTTGGGTCTATCTCTATAGAGAGGTCTTTATCACTTGAATTATGCACTTTCATACCTACTAAATTTACTGTTCTTTTTGTCAATTCACATACCTACTAGATCTACTGTTCTTTTCCTTCGCCATAATTTGGATATTTAAATAATACTAGTACAAATTTGTAATGCACACGAAGAAGGGCGAGCTAAAGAGATAGACTGACATACTTCTATGCTAACAAGATTTTGAACAAGGGGTACACATAATATTTTAGACAACTCTTACATAGTATACGCACTTTAGACCTCGATGATAGCGTAGTCCAAAGGACAAAACTATATTAGGCTATAGCGGATAATACGTGTCACGGACTTAACCGTGACAAAATTATGATAAAACAATCTAAGTTAATAAGATTTGTGTTGTGTAGTTGACTATTAAAAATTCAATATATTTTCTCTTTTATCTTTTTACAAAAATGATTATTCACAAAAGAAAAAAATTAAAACAGATAAATTTTATAAAAAATAAATTAAACATATAATATTCAAAATTTGATATGTACATAAAATAAAAAGAGAATGAAATAACACGCATATACTAGGTAAAACTTGTTCGCGGGTATGAGTTTAAGACAATGTAAAAAAAGACAATATAACAAACTTTAAACCGTTAATAACATATATTCGATGGAATGAGATATATTTGCAATCACTATGATATTTAAGAGAGGTTAGTCTATCTTCCAAAATCAGAAAAGAGTAACTAAAGGGAACACAACTCTTCAATCTTATGTTCTTAAGAAACACGCTAAAAGTCAAAGAGCTTATATATAACCAATGGCGTAGTAATACTTGTCATGATTCAATTCCCATCATAGACCGTAATAGCGCTCAATGCTGCCATTAAAGAAGCCAACACTTAAATCAACGAACTGATAGATAATTCAAGCTTCTCGAAACAAATAATGAAATAAATAACCAGAATCGTCCATTTTCAAAATAAACTATTGATATTAATTTGAAGGTTCAAACACGGTCAAATATAAACCCAGATACATAACAGAATACTGCCAAGAACAAAAATTTAAATCCCCAAAATCTGGTGTCACAAATGCATGATCATATACTAAGAAGTACAATACTACTACAATATCTATGTGGAACATAAAATAGACAGAATATAGTAAATAAATAAAACGGTGACTCTATGTGCTGCGGATCGTAACATAGAGTAAGCTCACTCCAAAGTCTCCTATGCAACTGCGTATATGTGCCAAGATGACTACCAAATTCACTTGTCTTAGTACCTGCACAATTAATGCAGAAGTGTAGTATGAATATGTAAATCAACGCGTACCCAGTAAGTATCTAGCCTAACCTCGAAGAAGTAATGATGAGGGGTCGACATCGACTTACTAGTGGTTCAATAAATCAAGTGCAATAAAGGTAGATAAGTATGAAGCATGGCAAGTAAAGCAGTAAAAATAATTATATGTATATAACACGATCCTCAACAGAAGAGTAAATACAAAATCCTCGAATACAGAATACTATCGCAAATGGAATGTATGTGAGGTCAATAACCACTAAAATATCACGTCTCAAGTCAGATAGATTCATAGATACGTTGCCTACTTATCGAACATTACGCACGATTCTACCGAACAACTCGATCCCATATTTGATGGTATAATACCCTACCGTAGCGTATGACCCGATCCCATAAGAATAATGTACAATGTTGAGGTCGTACGACTCGATCCATAGATGTACCTCATAATACTGTCGATTCGAATGACTCGATCTCATAAGAATATGTTACATGATATTGCCGAGGGGAACGATCCGATCCCATAAGAGTATGTTATATGATATTGCCGAGGCAAACGACTCGATCCCATAAGAGTACTGCTGAGGCATTCAGCCCGATCCCACAAGAATATGAAACTTTGACGGGTCACTGGCTTCACTCACGAATATACGTGTGAATTATGAAATTCAAGAAAATTTTCGGATGAATACGTACAACGCGGAAGAAATCCATAAAAAGGAAGTATAATTTTCACACTATCAAGTAGCTCATCAAGTATCTAAAATAGCAAGTCTGATACCTTATATAAGTCTAGTCTCAGACTAAACTATAAATTAAGGCATTTAAACAGGCAAGAGTAACTCAAATAATATAATTAAAGCATGGTGTGAGTCTAAGTCTATCCGAACATAGTCAGAAATTCTAGCATACGTACAGACACTCGTCACCTCATACGTGCATAGCTCCCATGACACGTAGCACATAATAAATATAGCACATACGAGTAAATTCTCTCTCACAAGGTTAGACAAGAGACTTACCTTACTCCTAAATCCGATAACCGGCTTCAATATCTCTCTACCACCTCAAACCAATGCCAAACGACATGCTAGGGCTCAAAACAACCGGTCGGAGCGTTACAATACTATTCCAAGGGTGGTCAAGTGAACACTCTTCGCCGAAAGATTACATTGTGTATATAGGTCAAATACTACTTTATATGACTATATATTATTTTTTGAATATTCTTAATGTAGTTAAGTGAGATAGCTAGCAATCTCGGGTGCTTAAATTGAGGTATCGTTCATTGGTTCAAATCTTAAACTAAATATAGTTATCTGTCCATTTTGTTTGCCAAAACTATAACAGAGACCACCGACTAATCGATTTGACTCTTTTTCAATCTAAAAGATTTTCTAATAATAGTTCTTACGACTTAAAATTTATGTAAAATCAAACAACTAATCTTAAAAGTAGTTTTTTTAATTAAAAATTATTTCTTAAATATATTTTATTATTTAAAAGTCAAACTCTATAAAAATTTCTTCAACGAAAGTTTTCTGCATCTTATAAACTCTTTCGACTCTCTCTTTCCTTTGATTTTATGCTTACTTTTTATTAGTAAAATTTCTATTGTTATCTTTTTATGTTAATTTCGATTTATAAAATTATAATTCTATTACAAGTGTTTTTATTGTTTAACTAAATGCTGCATAGTTTAATTTAAATTTTTTGACATACTCATCCATCAAAAAATATTATTAACTTCATTAAAGTTTGAACACCTTAAATGAGATTCTTGATTATGCCACTGTTTGTAACTAGCTAGTATTCATTGATAGTATAAAGAAATATTACAATATCTTATTGCTTAAATTTTTATTAAGGTTACATTTTTGTAAATTGTAGCAACATGGTAAATAATATATTCTAATAGGTGAAACTATAGTAATAGGGTAAAAAAACTTTTACACCGTTATTATACACAATATGAATCAAATATTAAAAATTGCCATGCAATATTGTCTGTTCCTCTTAATCTCCGCACTACCCTACGCCTACTTCACGTCTTGTTTGTATTTCAATATTTTTCTTGAATTGGTTAGTTTTAGGTCTTTGAGCTTTTTGAGTTTATAGTCTTCGATGAATGGTTTAAAATAAAAGGAGGGAAGCAAGTTGCGTAATGGAAAATGCTAATTTCTAGATTCCCATAACTGTACAAGACATCCCATTTTGGTCTTAACTAAAACTGGATTGGAATTGGATTAAGTAAGATTTGATTGGAATACCTTATCTCCTTCTTTATGCAAGAGTTTGCTCACAGGAAATGAGTGAAGGATATATAATCTCACATATCTCCTTTAACTTTAAGGAATCCTGATACAAAATTTAAGATTACGTTTTTTTGTATTTGATTATTTGTATTAGCTAACTGTCGACATATAATATTATGCCAAAATCTTGGTATTGTTTGTCACATATTAAAAATGTGATTATAATCCTAGAATAATCTTATCCTTACAAACGACCCCCAACTATACGACCAAATCTTAAGCTCCGCTACACACAGTAGCATAGCTACATAGAGTGAAGTATGTTCAGAACACCCTTATACTAAGTATATAAAAAATCATATTATATATACAAGTCAAAAATTACTTTTTATAAATATGTATTAAACCTTAAATATTCTTCCCAAAATTTCTGGCTCAACTGACTATATACACTTGCTCAAAAGGTAGATAAAATTTGCATTTAGATCGAACAGACATTAAAGTCAAATGATGTGACCAAAATTGAATCATGTAAATCCATTATTATCAAAAGTGCAGCTAAACTCCTTTTCCACCAATTTGACGGTATGGCGATTTTGAATTATTCCTAAGAGAACTATCTTAATTAAGTTAAGACCACTTAAAAGCCTAACATTATCCGCTATTCATATTTTAACCATGGTTAATTTGCCATTTGTCAATAACAAATAAAGTTTGAGTTCATAATAAGTAAATTTTGGCCTTTTTATTTTGATTCAAAATAAGTGTTGTTTTACATAATTAAGAAGAAACTAATTTTATTTTTTAAAAAAATTGCCTTTATTTATATATTTTAATTTGTCAAAGTAATAATTAATTAAGAATAATTTAGTAAATATAATTTTTTTTCTCTAGGGATTTGTATTTAATCGAGTAGTTTGTTTTACCAAATTCCTAAGTAGAACTTAGAACCTTAACTCCACCCTTATTTTCTGGAAATGCAAGTAGAAAAAGCAGACCATATGAAATTATGACGCGTAGGCCGCAATTGCTGACCCACATATAAAGCTTAGGATTCGTCCCTTTCCCATTTACAGGGGACATACCTTTTCTCTAACCTACGTACACTTACATGCAATCACATACGATCGACTACTATGATAATATATATTCCAACCTTGAATATCAGAAAAATAAATGGATTCGACATTTGATCTTTTTGCTGAGGCACGGGAGGTCAAATTTCTATTATTGTGAAAGACTGATCTTTACCCAGAGTAGAGCATAAATCTAAAAAGATAAAATAGTTAGGGGTGCCAATGGTTCGGTTCGTCCGGTTATTTTATAAAATTTGTACCATACCAATTTTTTGATTATTCTATTATATATAACCATTAGACTTTTCGAAATCGTTCCAATCATTTCGGTTTCTCTTCAGTATCGGTACGGTTCGGTTAATTTTAAATATTTTTTTAAATATCATATAAAAATCACTAATAAAAGTAGAATGCCATAACATACATATTTTTATAGGACTTAGCAAAACTCTCTGGACAATTTTACTGTTTAAATGGTGATGAATTAAAAAACATGAAAGATGGCAAGAGTATAGATCCATCAACTAATCTAAACTAAGCAAAGACAAAGAAAAGATAAATCACACTAGTAGAAAAATATTAACTAAGCTGGGACTCATGAATACAGTCTATAGAAGATTAAATATTCAAAAAGATAAATTCAAATTATACGAAGGAAAAATATTCAATATATTGTAGTTTTGCTACTCATAACCGTTAGAATACTCTGCGTCTTGCTAGTGAATATGCTAGAAATAATGTAGTTTCAGTAGGAGTAGCATATTAGGTTTGGGAATTAGGATTTTGATTTTAATTACTTATTGTCTTGTAACAATTTTCATAATTCTTAGGCCCAAAGAAAAATTTAATTATTATTTTTAAACTTAACATATATATTTTTCACATCTAAATTTATTCGGTACGATTCAATATTTTTTCGGTTTATTTTCATAAAATAAAAAACCAACCCTAATTACCGGTCCGTTTGTAGATTTATATAAAAACCTACGATTTTATTAATAGAAACCTAAAAATCAGTTCAGTACGGTACGATTTGGTCGGTTTAGTCAATTTTCAAATATCCATTGACACCTCTAACTATATTTCATGCATCTCTCTGGTTATTACTCTTCCCATCTCCAATTTATGTGCACTTCTTTTACTTTCTCTTAAAAGAATTTGATAGAGGTACTAATGTACTATTTATTTAATATATAAGACAACAACAACAACAACAACCCAGTATAATCCCACTAGTGGGGTCTGGGGAGGGTAGTGTGTACGCAGACCTTACCCCTACCCTGGGGTAGAGAGGCTGTTTCCAATAGACCCTCGGCATCCTTCCTTCCAAGAACTTCCCACCTTGCTCTTGGGGTGACTCGAACTCACAACCTCTTGGTTGGAAGTGGAGGGTGCTTACCATCAGAGCAACCCACCTTGTCTAATATATAAGAATTATTCAAATTTTATTTAATTAATTACATTTAAATTTGATATGATATTTAGCTATCAAACTAACTCTTTAAGTTGTCAGTGTAATATCTTAATTTCGTGAGAGTTGGTGAATCAAATTATTTAATTCATATTAAATTTATAAATATGACATATGACATGTATGCAAGAGTCGACATTAGTATGAGGGTAGTGTTGGCATTAAATTCGTATTCGATTATCCTAGTTATAGGTGAGATAATTGTATTGGTGGAAAAATAGACTCTGACACGTGAATTAATGATATGATGATAGGTGGCATGAGAATTAGAGCAATAAAGAAGAATAATAAGGCATGGGTAAAATATCCACGAGATTGTTTACAAAGATAACTGGAAAAGAAGAGATAGGCACGTGATGTATGATTGAAGACTACAAAAGAGGAGGATTCATTAATAGCTACGAATATGGAAAAGAAATCGACACAATCCCTGATTACGCGCGATTGTCTATTTTTATCATAGCCGTTACGAGTAACTCAAGTAACGGACAATTAATGTAGTTAATGTTAGTAACATGCAGGAACAAAGTGGGGCAAATCAGTTACATACTGTACCCTTATATAAACCCCCTTACCATAATTTGTATGATCATCAAATAATTCACTAAATCTTGCTATCAATCTCTCAAACTTTGTTCTCTCCTAATTGAAGAGTTTTATTCTCTCCCCTTGGAAGGAATCTGCGATTATCAATTTCTTTATTCTTTCAATATTTTATTTCCTTTATTTCTTGTTCATCTATATTAGGAAAAGTGAAGTAAAATTGGTTATTAGATTTGGTTAAATAAATTGGTTTTGTTACCGAGAAATCTAGTAATCTTTTTACTTCCCATATTTTATTTTTAGCAACAAATTATGTCTACTACTAATGAATTATTCAGGTGGGAGATGGAAAACAAGGAGGGACCCCTCCACGCGATACACCCACACATACTCCGCCAATTTCACGAGAAAATTCACTTGTTATATCTGCTAATCATAACGTCGGGCAACAAGTTAACGAGCAGTCAAATGAGCAAGATAACTTGAAGCAATTTATTACTTAACAGATTGGTAAGCCTTGCGTGCTTTTGCAAGTAGGCTTCCAAGCGTTGTTCAGGCTCTACCACCAGTGAGCACGACTGTAGAAAACCCTCATTCAAGTCCTGAAAGCTCTAGAGGCAGAGAATACCAACTAATTCTGGAGCAGGAGGGTCAGGTACATCAAATAATTCAAATTTATAAATCAAGTACTAACCTTGCAGAAACAGCTCAAGGAACAAAACGAGCGGATAGAGCAGATATCGGGAGTACCACCCGTGATTAAAGGAGTGGATATTGACAAGTATTCACAACAACCATGGAAGCCAAGTGCAACACCATTATCAATACAAAAAAAAGTTCAAGATGCCCGATATTCCTAAATATGATGGAACTACTGAACCGCGAAACCATGTTATCACATTTACTATAGGGGTCAAGGGCAATGATTTAACCAAGCTGGAAATCGGATAAATATTGGTAAATAATTTTGGTGAAACTCATACGAAAGGGGCACTGGCATGGTACTCTCTCTTACCTGAAAATTTAATTGACTCTTTTATTGAGCTTGCAGATTCATTCATAAAAGTGCATGCGGGAGCTCAAAAAGTAGAGAAAAGAATGGAAAACATCTTCAAAGTAAAACAAAGGGATACTGGGTTACTAAGAGAATTCGTGGATCAATTCTAACGAGAAAGAATAATGTTACCTCGTGTACCAGATAATTGAGCAGTAATGGCATCTGCAAGCAACTTGAATGAGAAAATTTTAGAAGCCACGATAGGATTAAAGGAAAGCCTACGATAATTTCCTGCTACTACTTAAATGATGTTTATAACATGTACAATACAAAGTTACTAATAGAAGAAGATATGATATCCCAACCAAAGGTGGAGGAAATATTCAGATCTAGACGTTCGAGATCAGAAAGGAGATACGGGAAAAATATGTATGAACCTTACACGGGAACTGTGGGACAAGATCTTAGGTTAAAACCAAAACATGCTCGATTTTATCAGATATCAAGGCAGAAGTAGGTAACTTTATCTTCTCGATTTGGAAAGGAATGAGATATAACAAGGAATAATGCTCAAAATTTCCGATCAAAGATAGGGGATTATAATTTCAATATTAGTACACCCGAGTTAGTAATTGTGTTAAGAGGTATGTGTGACAAGGTGTTGTGGCTAAAAGAAATAAGAATGGACCCCAGGAAAAAAAGTCAAGAATTCAGGTGTGAATTCCATAATGACCATGGTCACAGAACAACAGATTGCAGGCTACTATAAGTAGAGATTGATTATTTACTGGAAAAAGGTTATCTCACTGAACTATTTAGTGAAAAAGGAAAATAGTCTTATAAGAAGAACATACAAGAACCTCCAAAACCTCTTTTGCCAAAAAGGACAGTGAATGTAATAACCTGGGGTGAGGAGGTTAATGGAGTTACATACACGGTAGCAAAAAGAACAACCAAGATCTCAGTGACCCACGACAAGCAGATTAGAAAAGTTTTGGAAAAAGATCGCATAACATTTGATGATGAAGATGCGGATGGTATGTTCATCCCTCATAGTGATGCACTGGTAATATCTTTACTTGTTCATGATACTAATTTCAAGTGAGTTATGATTCATCTAAGTAGATTTGTGAATATTATATTATTAAGAGTGGATAACGAGATACAAGCGACTGATCATATCATACCCAAGACTCGAGTTTTGTCTGGGTTTGATAATTCTAGTGTTATAACCAAGGTAGAAATTATGCTATGAACGTTCACAGAGGGTGTCGTGAAAGACACCAAATTTCAAGTGGTGGATGTAGATATAGCTTACAACATAATTATAGAAAAGCCATGGATTCATGATCTGGATGCAGTCCCATCAAATTTGCATAAGGTGATCAAATTCTCATCACAATATAGAATTTGTAAGATCAGGGGGAATCAATAGGCGGCACGAGAAACCAACACAGTCTCTATGGCTAGTGGAACATCCAAAGATAAAGACGAAAAATAGCAATTACAGTGTCCAGTTGAGGAGAACTTGTCTTCTACCCCAACTGAAAATACGAGGAACGAGGGAGATATAGATGTGAGACCCGATGTGATTCAGGACCCAGAGGAGAACTCAAAGATGTTATATTATTTATCCAGTGGCTCGACATAAAAGTTTATATTGGAACAAACCTGAGCCCGTAGATGAAAAATAAGTTAATTGAATTTTTACGCACTCACGTTGATTGTTTTGCCTGGTCGCACTAAGATATAACAAGTACACTACCAGAAGTTATGACTCACAAGTTAAATGAAGATTCATTACACCCTCCAGTAAAGCAAAAGAAACGAAAGCAAGAAGCAACCAAAAATCAGGTAATTCAAGAGGAGATACAGAAACTTCTAAAAATTGGTTCAATTCGAGAGGGGAAGTATCCTGACTGGTTAGCTAATACCGTTGTAGTCCCAAAACAAATTGGAAATGGTGAGTATGTATAGATTATACTGATCTAAATAAAGCATGTCCCAAAGATTCATTTCCTTTACTACATATAGATCAACTAATTGATTATACCGCAGGTCATGAGCTTTTGAGTTTCTCAGATGCGTATTCTGGATATAACCAAATAAAAATGTATACTCTAGACGAGGAAAAAACTTCTTTCATTACAGACATGGGGATTTATTGCTACAAGGTCATGCCTTTTGGCTTGAAAAATGCTAGAGCTACGTATTAGAGGTTGGTGACTAAAATGTTCCAAGAACTTTTAGGAATGACCATGGAAGTATACATCGATGACATGCTACGAAAATTAGCACAAACAGAAGATCATCTCAAGTATCTGAATGAAACCTTTAAAATTCTCCGCAAGTATAATATGAAGTTGAACCAGGAAAAATATGCTTTTAGTGTAGCCTCAGGTAAATTTTTAGGTTTTCTTGTCTCTAAAAAGGAATCGAAGTAAATCTAGCTCAGATTAAAGCGATCGAAGATATACCAGATATTCTCACAAGTAAAAAAGAAGTGCAAAGATTAACAAGGAGAGTAACAACTTTGGGGAGATTCATAACTAGATCTTCAGGGAAGTGCTTTAAACTCTTTCGATATTGAATAAATAAAATATATTTGAATGGACTGATGAATGTCAACAAACTTTGAAAGATTTAAAAGTATAACTGTCAAAACCACCTCTGTTGTCAAAGCCAAGGGACGGAGAGAGGTTACTCATCTATTTAGTTGTATCAGAAGTAGCAGTAAGCACGGTACTGGTGCGAGAAGACAAAGGTACGCAATATCCAATTTACTATGTTAGTAAATCTTTGTTAGATGCTGAGATACAATATTCTCATCTAGAAAAACTGGCACTAGCAGTAATAATGGCATCAAGAAAGTTAAGACCATATTTTCAATGTCATCCCATCTCTGTCATAACTACTTTTTCATTAAGGAATATTTTACATAAACATGAGTTATTAAGTAGATTAGTTAAATAGACAATAAAATTAGTGAATATGATATTGTTTATCAGCCTTGAACTTCCATAAAGTCACAAGTATTAACAGATATCAGTTCAAGCTTACTTCATGAAGCTAAAAATGAGGTATGAATATTTACCAGAACTAATGTGGGGACTTGGACATTATATAATGATGAGTCCTCAAATATAAAAGGAGCTGGTTTGGGAATTTTTTAATTTTGCTTTTAGGAGAAATAATTAGACAAGCTATAAAATGTTACCCAATAACTAACAATGAAGCAAAGTATGAGGCAGTAATTATAGGTTTGGAACTAGCAAAAGATATGGGAATTGACCAAGTTGAAATAAAAAATGACTCACAGCTAGTGGTAAATCAAATTCAAGAGAATTACATGGCTAGAGAAACGCGTATGCAACAATATTTGGAAAAGGTACGAGAGTTGTTGCGTCAGTTCTAAGTATGGAAAGGTATTCAAATACCAAGAGAAGAAAATGCGGAGGCTGGTGCATTTGCAAATCTGGGATCTATAGTTGATGTGTCAAAACACAGAAAATGCAATTGTGGTGCACTTATTTCATTCAACGCTCGATCAAACCAAGAATGAAGTAAATTTCAATAATCTAACATGGAATTAGAGAAATGAATTTGTGAATTATCTGCAGTATGGAATACTACCTGAGGATAAAAAGCAATCCTAACTTTTGCGAATAAAAGTTGCTCGATATTACTTAATAGAAGGCAATTTGTATTGAAAAATGTTTGGATGACCCTTAGGTCGGCGCCTTGGACCCTCACAAACTGTATACATAATGCGAGAGATGCATGAAAAACATTGTGAAAATCACGCTGGAGGAAGGTCACTAGTAAAAATGCTAATAAGAGTAGGGTATTATTGGCGAAAGATGGAAAATGAGGCGGATGATTTTGTAAAAAGGTGCGATAAATATCAATAGTACACAAATAATATGTACCAACTTGTAGAATTTCTTCATTCAGTTATCACAGTGTGACCGTTTATGAAATGAAAATGGATATCGCAGGTCCTCTATCTCAAGCACCATGAAATGTACGATTTTATTAGTTTTGACTGATTATTTTTTCTAACTGGGTGAAGGCAGTTGCCTTTAAATAGGTACGAGAAAAGGAAGTTATCGACTTCATTTGAAGAAATATAATATATAGATTTGGGGTTCCAAGGAAAATCGTATGTGATAATGAGCTACAATTCATGGGAGCAAAGGTCACTTAGTTTTTCAAAAGTTAGAAAATTTAACGAATTACCTCAGCACCGTGTATCATCTCGTAGCTAATGGATAAGTATAGTCGACAAATAAAATTATTGTCAATAATATTAAGAAACAGTTGGAAGAATCAAAAGACAGGTGGCCTGAAGTGCTACCTGGGATATTATGGGCTTACATGACAGCATAAAAATAAACACGAGAGAGGCTTCATTTTCACTTGTTTATGGCACCGAGGCATTAAGTCCGGTGGAGATATGGGATCCAAGCATGAGGTTCGAATATACAAATAAAGTATCGAATGAGGAAGAACTTTTTACAAATTTGGATTTGACAGAGGAGCAAAGGAAGTATCCTTGATACAGATGGCATCACAAAAGCAAAGGATTGAGCGATATTATAACAGAAGGGCGAATCTTCGATATTTCAAGATTGGGGATTTTGTCCTTAAAATAGTGTTTAAATCAGTGAGTCTGAATTGAGAAGGGCCATATTGAGTTCGAGGTATTGCTGGAAAAAGTGCGTATGAGTTGGAGACCATGGACGGAAAATCGTTACCTTCCAATTGGAATGGGGTACACTTAAAGTACTATTTTTGAGCAAGTACTAACGGTCAGGTATCTCAAAGTTCATTACTTATTTGTTCATTTAAGTTTTACTAACCATTTTAGATGATAGGCAAAAAGCTAGCTCACACTAAATGATGGCACTAGACCCAAAAGACATGCAAAATACTTAATTATTCTCGGTCTAGATTACAATAATTCTGATTAAAAGGGTTAAGAAATCATCATCTAAAAGTATTACCCCCGAGTCCCGTATATTTTTTCCTTTTTAGGGAAGAGACCACAAAGAGAAGTTGATCCAGTGTTCAAGTTTTCATACTTCAAAGTTCAAACACTGGGAGGACTAGTATATGGAAGTGGTATGAGAAGAAGTACATCCAAAAACCATAGCTCAATGGCCAAAGAAAAGACCTCAAATTTTTAAGCTGTCAAAGAGTGAATGGGAAGTGAAGAACTGAAGAATCAATAGAAAATTGAAGATTCAACAGAAAACTCCCAAGAGCTATTAGGTTAAGGCTATAAATATAGTAACGAGATATTATACGCAAACTTATAAATCTGCTATAAAGAAAGCCGTTATGAAAATGATGTACATGAGTATTTGTTTTGAAAGTTAAAAAACTTTTTCAAATTACTTCATATTTCATATATTTATATCAATACGAATACAAGAAGTTATCTTCATCAACGTCGTTATATAAAAAGGACCTATTTTATAAATAAGACCGTGTATATTTAGTCATAGCATATTAAATCATTCATTCGATTTGGATAATGCAGAGAAAAATCTCAAAAATTAAAGAGTAAAAACATACACAAAATATATTGAAAATTAATATTGATGTTGATGTTCATAAAAGTTTCCACAGAATAAATACAAAATGTCAGGACCCAAACCTACGGGCCGTGATGGGCACCCGATATCTTACTCAACCGAGTACTAACATAGAATATCATTTTTATCGTACTTTCATTGGCAAATGGGCCAAACGGGTCATCATGTGCTAACCAGAATGAACATGGGGAAGTACTCCATATAGGACGATCCAATCTGATATAAAAACTTACACAAGTGACATACGGGCGTATAAGGCCAACATGATCATTTATAAACTCAAAACATAGGCCGATAAGGCCATACAAGTATCCGTATTTATGACATCTGTCTACAAGCCTCCAAGAGTACATAAGTATCATACATGTTGGGACTAAGCCCCGCCTTACCAATCAATACATGTCCTAATTATACTGACCAAATAAGTAACTCCGGAGCAAATGGAGCGCACCAACATTTTCTGATGAGCTGATAGCCTACTTGGAGGACTCTCGACCTGTCTATCGGGACTTGCGGGCATGAAAGATAGCGTCCCCAGGCAAAAGAGACGTCAGTACAAATAATGTACCGAGTATGTAAGGAATGAAAATCAGTAAACAATAGACATTAGAGAAACATGGAGTAAAAGACTCAACATGTATATCTGAATATCCCTCTGAATCATTTAATATTACAATATCATGCATATGCGTATAAATGTCATACCATGCATGGGTATATGCGTTCATAACATCATCAAGCCTCTGAGGGCATCACATCATATCATCTCGGCCACTGTGGGCAAATAATCAACGTATACCAGCTGATCAGGTGGTGGTGCGTATATGACGTCGTAACCTTTTTCCGTATCCCATATACATATATATACATACATATACGCATCTATAAAGACATATAGTCATGAGTCAATGTATATGTATAAATGAATGAAATGCATATGAAATATGTCAATAAAATTTCTCGGAACGTCATAGGACCATTATGCCTTTGATTAATGTCATAAAATAAATTTATCAACTTACGTATTTTCTGAGACCCATGAACATATGATAGAATAATAATACACATGGGGAATCAAGAATATAGGCACCCCTAGTAATTCTATGAATAGAGTCATTTCTGAAAGTTGCGTATTTTGCTAGTTTCATTTGTATCATTTGGATCATGCCAAAAGAAAGAAGGGATAGCCTTAACATACATGGAGTAGGGAAAAATCCGTACGATATTCTTGAGAAAGATTGCACCATACTCCCTTAGAATCGCAAAATCTCACGTTGCTTAAGATGCTAAGAAATCTCATTGGAATTTTTATTTCAGGAAATCTTGTGGAAATCTCGTTGGATTGAGGTTGCTAACGTTAGAATCCTTGTAGGAATTGTTGAAGACATTATGAATTCCCTTCATATATTCTCACATCTGTTTTGCAATCTTTGTAATAGGAAGAACACTATAAAATCACTTACTTGCATATCTTAAGGCCAAATGAAGCCAAAAATGCCAAACTTCTATGTATGACTTTACACGTAAGTGTCTTGTGTATAACACCTTAGTTGGCCACCTTTCAATCTAGGTGTATGAGTCACTTAATTTGGCCTTAAGATATGCAAGTAAGTGATTTTATAGTGTTCTTCCTATTACAAAGATTGCAAAACAGATGTGAGAATATATGAAGGGAATTCATAATGTCTTCAACAATTCCTACAAGGATTCTAACGTTAGCAACCTCAATCCAACGAGATTTCCACAAGATTTCCTGAAATAAAAATTCCAATGAGATTTCTTAGCATCTTAAGCAACGTGAGATTTTGCGATTCTAAGGGAGTATGGTGCAATCTTTCTCAAGAATATCGTACGGATTTTTCCCTACTCCATGTATGTTAAGGCTATCCCTTCTTTCTTTTGGCATGATCCAAATGATACAAATGAAACTAGCAAAATACGCAACTTTCAGAAATGACTCTATTCATAGAATTACTAGGGGTGCCTATATTCTTGATTCCCCATGTGTATTATTATTCTATCATATGTTCATGGGTCTCAGAAAATACGTAAGTTGATAAATTTATTTTATGACATTAATCAAAGGCATAATGGTCCTATGACGTTCCGAGAAATTTTATTGACATATTTCATATGCATTTCATTCATTTATACATATACATTGACTCATGACTATATGTCTTTATAGATGCGTATATGTATGTATATATATGTATATGGGATACGGAAAAAGGTTACGACGTCATATACGCACCACCACCTGATCAGCTGGTATACGTTGATTATTTGCCCACAGTGGCCGAGATGATATGATGTGATGCCCTCAGAGGCTTGATGATGTTATGAACGCATATACCCATGCATGGTATGACATTTATACGCATATGCATGATATTGTAATATTAAATGATTCAGAGGGATATTCAGATATACATGTTGAGTCTTTTACTCCATGTTTCTCTAATGTCTATTGTTTACTGATTTTCATTCCTTACATACTCGGTACATTATTTGTACTGACGTCTCTTTTGCCTGGGGACGCTATCTTTCATGCCCGCAAGTCCCGATAGACAGGTCGAGAGTCCTCCAAGTAGGCTATCAGCTCATCAGAAAATGTTGGTGCGCTCCATTTGCTCCGGAGTTACTTATTTGGTCAGTATAATTAGGACATGTATTGATTGGTAAGGCGGGGCTTAGTCCCAACATGTATGATACTTATGTACTCTTGGAGGCTTGTAGACAGATGTCATAAATACGGATACTTGTATGGCCTTATCGGCCTATGTTTTGAGTTTATAAATGATCATGTTGGCCTTATACGCCCGTATGTCACTTGTGTAAGTTTTTATATCAGATTGGATCGTCCTATATGGAGTACTTCCCCATGTTCATTCTGGTTAGCACATGATGACCCGTTTGGCCCATTTGCCAATGAAAGTACGATAAAAATGATATTCTATGTTAGTACTCGGTTGAGTAAGATATCGGGTGCCC
>AWOL01S0041062.1:0-59839 GCA_000715115.1 Nicotiana otophora | reverse complement strand
GGGGGGGGGGGGGTGCCACATATTGGAAATAAATCCTTATATAATGTCCTAATTAATTATGTAATATCCCACTATCCAATAATTAACCAATAATCCACATAATTAAGAATTATCTCAAATTACTTAAAATACTACTTACTTTTAACACACCTTATACACCTTACTATCATGGCCATATAGTACCTTGTATGGTACTAGTTCATAAATACTGGGTATTTTAGCTTGGGCCGTATTTTATCCCAACATGTCAAACTTTGACGAAAATTCATTTTCTTTGATTTTATTACCCTCTCACCTTCACGAATTTACTCATCACTTGTTTGAAATAACGTAATACTTATAATCTTAAAATAATCTCATTCCCGAGCTTACGTCGATTAACTTACGACGAAACTTTTAACGTACAAAAATGCGGGATGTGACATCTTATTTCCGAGCTTTCATCAATTTATTTATGGCGTACTCCCACGTACAAAAATATGGGGTGTAACATCATTCCCCCCTTTGGAACATTTGTCCTCGAATGTTGACTGATGCACTTATCATTTTCGTAACTTATGTCTTTTGAATACTTTAGTACTCTCCTTTTCATCTAGGCAACTGTTCTGTGAATAAATCCAAAGGCCAGGACATTTCCCCCTTTAGGCCTCTTTCTCACACCATGACTTGTGGTCGGAATCTTTCCAATCTTGTGACTGTTACTACCTTTTATCACGGAGCCTGTATGATTTTGACTTTGTAAGTGCGTCTATGCGACTCTTCTCTCCCTTTTCCTTCAGTTTTTAGCCAATCTCTAGCCCTCACTTTGTAAATATATACAGAGTTTGATAAGATGTCCCTCTGGGCATCTATAGGTATATTGAAGTTCTTCGCTCGGTACTTTGTTGAATTTACGAATATTTCTATATCTTATTTCATAGACCCGGTTATCCATCCGTATAACTTTACTGCATCTAGGTAGGTCATACTATACTATAACTCTTACTTCGATTTTTTGTTGTTGAGTTCTGCTAGCAAATTCCAGCTTACTCTTGTTGCTTATCCCATATGTATAAATCTAGGTCTTTTAATTCTTCCTCATTACTGTTCATCTTAAGAATGACGACCTAATTCTCATCTCATACTTTGTGACTTTTGTCCATCCATTGTTGATTCACCTCAATATTAATCTACAATATACCACTGATAACTTGAAACTTCTTACGTAATACCTTGCCACTAGGGCTTATGTTGAATCGAGTAATATTTGAAGTGATTTTCCTGATCCACTTAGCGGCTATACTGTACTTCAATAAGCATATTTTATAGCATCCTAATGTGATTCATTTACGTGGGTATTTTAATACCATATAATTTATGAAATCCTCTTCAAATTATTACTCAATCGAAGGCCCAAACGTCATCCTTTATCTATCACAATTACATTCTCATTGTACACTAGGGCAACATTCCATCTCTTCTAAATGCTACTTGTCTTAGACTCCTTTGATTTCATTCAGGCTATACTGAGCTTTCCATAACTTAGAGAAACCATCAACTCACTTGTTTCATAGGCTTAATCCCGAGGACTTATCCATTCTCGTCACCTTCTCACTCGCCCTTTCTATTCCTTACTCTTGTCTTCCTAAAACCTTGTCGCTTTACCATACTTTAGCTTGCGACCTACACATATCTATTTATACTACTCACAACCTTTCTTCAACTTTCTTGCGTCATAGATTTCCTTGTGTCATTCTGGGACATCAAGAGAGACATTACATCATCTCTAACCCTTCGTTACTCTCTTAATCAGGCTTTTAGATACATAAAAATCATAGGTTGAAAGACATGCCACTGACGATGCCGCTATCATTCCTGGATACTGAATCCCAATGCTTTTAGTCTTCTATCCAAAATATGGATTATCTACAACTTTCTGCATTTGAGTATCTCGTGCATTATTCACCTTTACCTTACTACCTTAAAATCTTGCGTTGTATCTTTTATTTCTTTCATGACCCCATTTCACATAAGTATAGTTCACATCCACGACTTGAAGCTCTATTATAATACTTGCACCTCTGGTGTATACACAATCCGGTGAGAGCTTCATACTGACTTCTTATAAGGCTGGTACTTTTCTGACTGGCTTTATTGTAGAGTCGTTATAGAATATGGCTACTGTACTATCTCTCATGTACCTCTGATATCAAGAGTGATTCTGCAATGTCTTCAATAATGATTTCTATAATTTTCTGGGTCCAATAATCAGATTCCTGATTTACTTCGTTGATGTAACTCTTTAGTTTCCTCTTCCTTCTGATTAGCCTTTATGTAGGCGTAAGCTATCTCTCGATCTGCGGCTCATGGCATTTCTTTAGCCTTTCATGGGCGCTATGGAATATCCATGATAAAATCTTCTAACAATTCAATTCTTTATCTGTGTCCTGGGTTCAATTCTTTCATTCAACTTATACCGGAGTCTTTTACGGCTATATGAATGCCAATATATATGCTGCATGGATAATACTCCGAAATCTTAAGTGCGTTTATAACGTAACTAAATCAGGATCATTGATCGAATAATTCCTTTCGTTCTATCTCAATCTTTTTTAAACGTAAGCTATTACTTCTCCTGGTCGTTCTGCCACTTGTTGCGTGCATACTTAGCTTATCTTAGTGCCCACACATATTGGAATTCCATACAACTCATATGATCATGAATATCACTTCTAATTTTACTCCCCGTTCAATAGCCACGGTAGGCTCCACCTTCTTATGAAGTGCATACAATGTTGTTGTGAGACTGTTGTTATAAGATCATTTCCTCCTTAGGTTACTGAGCTTAGGTTGAAGCCTTCTTCCTTACTTTCTCAGCTAGTCTTTCACTGTAGTATTTAGGGAGAATCCTCTGACTCTTGTAAAGTTGTGAGCTTATTATATTATATATTCGACAGACCTTTTGATGTCCTTCCTTGCCTATAATTATCCGTAGTTACTTACTTCCATGCCCTTGTGCTTGTAGTGTTGCGTCAGAACTGGTATTTTGACTGTCTTCCCAGTGGAACTCTCTTTTATTCCCGTAATACTCATACGGGACCTTTAACTATCCTAACTCCTATCTGAATATTTTTCAAGGGTCACGATGTCATATCTGCGAGACTGAATTCCCCATGTTGGGGTTCACTATGTTTATCTTGGACAATCTGTTGATTTGTCTACAACCTCTTGTCTAGCCATAACTAGGCTCTTCCTGAATCAATTACTAATTACTTGTTGGAACATTATCGTATCAATATTCCACGTAATCTTTCTTAGATTATTTCCTTTGTCTTAACTTACCTTTCGCACTGGCTCCTTATCTATCAATAACATCCCGGGCAGGAACCCTTACTTCCTATCCTTGACATCGTGTTTGAATAATATTCTGGAATCGTAACATATCTGTAGGATTTGAATAAGTTCAATCTCATCCCTTTCTCATTTTTATCACATTCTTCCATTACCATTCCATAATTACTAGAACCACTTAATTTCGACTTAATTTCACATCATTTCATATTCCCTCTTTTAGGGGAGTACTAAGAGTTGGAGCCACGAGATCTACCTATAGATGTTTTATCTTTTCATCTTTGGCGTCTTTTCACATCATCGATGACCCTTACCCGCCTTGCGGTAATTCTTCTGTACCAAGAAAAAAAATATTCCTTACTCGCAAGGGTGACACTTAGTATAACTGGCACATACAATCCCTTAAGCTTTACTTTACTTACATTTGTTACTTTAGGGAAGCGTTTTCCTGAATGACCATTCTATGAATTTCTCATGAATCTTCTTCTGTTGTCCATTCTATTATCGCCAGAACGAAATCTGAAATTCTTATGATGCCGACCATTATCAAATCACTCAGTCCCTAATTCATGTTTAGTTTATCTTGTTCACCAGCCCATACTGATTTCTATTATTCTGGGGTCTAACTTTTCCTTCTGGTAGTCGCGTTAGAGTCACAAACGTATTTCTCAAAATGAGGATATGATTTTATGGCCTATACTCCTTTGTTGTCTCAAGGCCTGTCACCTTTCGTCTTTTCCTTTTCTTGTCTATAGGCTCTGTAATACTGTTATTTTTTTGGTTTACCATTGTCATCCATGTACCACATTTTACTCATAATGCTTCATTAACTCTTTTCTTATTTTCCTGCTAACATCTTTGTCTATCACTTTATTCTGAAAACTTCAACAAGACATTTTTTTGCTTTTAGCTCCCCTTGTTTCATCTGTTGGCTCTTAGTGTTGCCTAACCTTCTTTCCCTACTAGGGATGGGAGCCACATTAAGGTAATATTTATCACTTCAAGGCTTCCAGTGCCTATTTTTGTAGTACTCATAACTAGCTGTACTATTTTAGAGTGCAACATCTGGGTGTTTCACAAGGAGATCTATTACCACATTTGCAATATCCTTCGGAAATGTCAACTAACACAAACTATCCATTCACCATTTTGGGTTACTCTAATCCCAGCCGGATCCTGATATCCCGTCATTCTCTTAAACTACACTTGTCAGCCCTCATAGGGCATAACTGAAATGGGTGTGATCCATTGTATATATCTCCGTTACTGTTGAAAGTAACTCAGAATGCTTATATTTCTCTGCTTTAATTGTAAATACTGTTAACCTTCATTAACTCGGTACTTCGTACCCTTTTTCATGTTGCTTCTTTTACTTGGTGAAACTTGTGTCTACCTTCCGATTCTCTTATTCCTTTTTACCGTAAGAGTGGATAGACATTCTTGCCTTAAGGATCCTTATCAAGAACCTTACATATCTTAGTACACACATGATCTGTTGAATACCTCATATTTATCCATCATAAGCACGATGCAAAATTGAGTTTCTCTGACTCAACTCTTCCACAGCTATATCTCATACCAACCGTCTTTTTGGATGTAGGCATCATCGTATTATGAATAAGATAGAGTTTAGGAAATTGAGTTCTTACAACTGAGCTCTACCACACGATCTAGAGTAGGCAGAAACAGTGACAGTTCTAAATGCCTTGTAGCCTCCTGCTTATAAGTGTGGTGCACAACACACCCATAAACAAAACTCTATTAGACACGGCTTGTAGATTCCCTAGGACAGAACTGCTCTGATGCCACTTTTGT
This sequence comes from Nicotiana otophora, assembly GCA_000715115.1. Classification (NCBI taxonomy): domain Eukaryota; kingdom Viridiplantae; phylum Streptophyta; class Magnoliopsida; order Solanales; family Solanaceae; genus Nicotiana; species Nicotiana otophora. Next base: position 54,694 of record AWOL01S0041062.1, on the reverse strand, counting down.
CACGACCCAAACCTGTGAGCCGCGACGGACACCCGATACCTTACTCAACCGAGTACCAACATAGCATATCATTCTTATCGTACTTTCATTGGCAAATGGTCCAAACGGGCCATCATGGGCTAACCAGAATGAACACGGGGGAGTACTCCATATAGGACGACCCAACATGATATAAAAACTTACACATATGACAAACGGTATAAGGCCAACATGATCATTTGTAAACTTAAAATATAGGCCGACAAGGCCATACAAGTATCCGTATACATGACATATGTCTACAAACCTCTAAGAGTACATAAATATCATAAAGGTAGGGATTGAGCCCCGCCATACCAATCAATATATGTCCTAATTATACTGACTAAATAAGCAACTCCGGAGCAAATGGAGTGCACCAACATCTTTCGCTAAGCTGATAGCCTACTTGGAGGACTCTCGACCTGTCTATCGGGACCTGCGGGCATGAAACGCAACGTCCCCAGGCAAAAGGGACGTCAGTACAAATAATATACCGAGTATGTAAGGAATAAAAATTAGTAAACAATAGACATTAGAGAAACATGGAGTAAAAGACTCAACATGTATATATGAATATCCATGTGAATCATTTAATATTATAATGTCATGCATATGCTATAAGTGTCATGTATGGGTATATGCGTTCATAACATCATCAAGCCTCTCAGGGCATCCCATCATATTATCTCATCCACTGTGGGCATATCATCAACGTACACCAGCTGATCAGGTGATGATGCGTATATAACGCTGTAACCTTTTCCCATATCCCATATACATATATATATACGTGTATATAACGTCATCTAGTCATGGGTCAATGTACATGTATAAATGAATGAAATGCATATGAAATATGTCAATAAAATCTCTCGGAACGGCATAAGACCATTTTGCCTTTGATTAATGTCATAAAATAAATTTATCAACTTACGTATTTTTTGAGACCCATAAAAATATGATTGAATAATAAGACACATGGGAAATCAAGAATATAGGCACCCCTAGTATTTCTATGAATAGAGTCATTTCTGAAAGTTAAGTATTTTACTCGTTTCATTTGTATAATTTGGATCATGCCAAAAGAAAGAAGGGATAACCTTAACATATATGGAGTAGGGAAATATCCGTACGATATTATTGAGAAAGGTTGTACCGTACTCCCTTAGAATCACAAAATCTCACGTTGCTTAAGATGTTAAGAAATCTCGTTGGAATTTTTGTTTCAAGAAATCTTGTGAAAATCTCGTAGGATTGAAGTTGCTAACATTGGAATCCTTGTAGGAATTGTTGAAGACGTTATGAATTCCCTTCATATATTCTCACATCTGTTTTTCAATCTTTGTAATAGGAAGAACACTATAAGATCACTTATTTGCATATCTGAAGGCGAAATGAAGCCAAAAATGCCAAACTTCTATGTATGACTTTACAAGTAAGTGTCTTGTGTATAACACCTTAGTTGGCCACCTTTCAATCTAGGTGTATGAGTCACTTAATTTGAAGGGGGGGGAGGCTTCCACGTAGTGGAAATAAAAACCTTATCCAATAATTTCCTAATTAATTAGGTAATATCCCACTATCCAATAATTAACCAATTATTCACATAATTACGAATTATCTCAAATTACTTAAAATACTACTTACTGTTAGCATACCTTATACACCTTACCATCATGGCCATATGGTACCTTGTATGGTACTAGTCCATAAATACCGGGTATTTTAGCTTGGGCCGTATTTTATCCCAACATGTCAAACTTTGACAAAAATTTATTTTCTTTGATTTGTTTACCCTCTCACCTTCACGAATTTACTCATCACTTGTTTGAAATATCGTAATACTTATAATCCCAAAATAATCTCATTCCCAAGCTTACGTAGATTAACTTACGACGAAACATTTAACGTACAAAAATACGGGATGTGACATCTCATTTCTGATCTTTCATCAATTTATTTATGGCGTACTCTCACGTACGAAAATATAGGGTGTAACAAAAAAGCATCCAAAAAACATCCAAATAACATGTTAAATAAGAACTAAGGAGCATCTTCGGAAGAGCGGAAGGATCAATTTGAGGAGAAGATAAAGGATGGGAATCAGCAGGATCTGCCTCTGAACCGTATTTACTTAAGTCACCCTTACAATTTTCATCTTCGGGTGTAAAGAAACTTTGACGTTGATGAGTACTTTCGATTGTGTCCTTAGCCTTGGTAATCTCAGCTTCGAGGTCAAAGCCTTCTTGGCTACCCTCGGTCAAAGTTTCAAGACGCTTGTTCAGGAAGGTCCAACTCATATCAAGAGTTAGTTTATCCTCGAGAGCCTCATAATCGTTTTATAATTGTTCAATTTCAGCCCTCAAGTCTTCTTTTTCAGCTTCAGAAGCTTCATAAGAAACCTTCAAAGGTTCAAGGGTAGCCTCAAGGAATTTAACTTTCTCGGAAGATGAGCAGATATCTTCTTGGGCTTGAGTCAATGTTTGATTAAGATCACCCGCGCACATTTATTTTTTATTCAGAAGTTCTTTTAAACTTTGAATCTCTTCAGTAGCCCTTGAGTGCTGCTCAGCAAAGGTGGCTTCCATTTTATCCTTCTTCTTCTCTTCCTGATTAACAAAAGCCTTCAATACTGCTAATTCAACAGTATGACCCTTAGTTGTTGCTTTAAGGTTTCTCTCACTAGCCAAGACATCCTTCTCTAATTGAAGGCTCTCAAATCACTCCTTCTAATTATAAGCTTCCGTGCTCAATTCAACAACTTGCTTCTTAGTCCAAAACACCCTCCTCATTAGTTTTGTGCTTGTTAAATTGATATGCAAAAAGGAAAGGGGAAAACATTACAAATATAAAGAAATAAGAGATGGAAAAGATAAGAGAAGGAAAATATACCTTAAGAGCAGAATGAATAACGAAATTCATCAAAGTTATAAAGGAGTGGGATTCAAATTTTTCCCTTTCAAGAGGGTCAATTAATGGTTTTAACCAAATCGCAGCTCGGTTGGTTTTTTTCAATAAGTTCATGCCCTCGGGGACATCAATCATAACCTGCTTCATGCCTCTCCCACAAGAAGGGCCAGCTTTATCATGAGGAATAACAACATGAGTAGCAATAGGAGTAGCAACGAGACACATAGGAAGAGTTGCAAGAGGTGGCTCATCAGAAATAACGCCAAACTCTTCTTCTTCACCCTTAAATCCTTGAGCAAAAAGCCTCTCCACAGGATTTGAGGGGGGATGGGGGTCAAGGTAGGATCAGCATTGCCATCCTCTGTAATCTCTAGAGGAACATCTTCGGTATCGTCTATCAGGTGAAAAGGCCTGGATTTTGTGGTCTGATCTTGAGGAATGTTGGATTCATTATCCAGGACGACGTGCCTTCTAACTCTAGGCTTCTTCACTAAAGAATCATCATCCTCTTCCTCTTCATCAGAGGCATTGACATTTTTATTTCTCCTCTTTGAAGAGGACACACTCAAAGTCCGCTCCTGAGCAATATCAACGTTGAGTTTAACTGCAGGAGCGGAAACGGGACAGACTTCGCATATAGTAAATCCTGAAAGTTACAAAGGATGTTAAACTAAGAGAGAAAAAGTGAAAAATGCATGGTAGAGTTAAGAAATATAATATGGGTTTTAAATTTCCACCCAAATGTTTGGGATAGAAATTTTTAGGATCTTTGCTCCATAGGTGCGTCAAACAATATTTTTTCTATCCAATCACGAAAGTGGGAAAGTTCACCGAAAACTTTCATGATTGCTGAAAAACATGAATAAATATGAGAAAGTTAGTGTTCTTAAAGAGAAAATGATGCAGTGAAGAGAAACAAGTAAATAGTTACATATAAAGTTCCACTTCTCGAGGAAAGACATATTTTCATCTCCACTAAATCATGATTAGGGACATCCACGAACCGAGCATACCAACCTCGATCATAGTCATCTTCAGGACTAATCAAAACTCTTTTTCTTTTTGCCACAAGTGTGAAAACACCCCCGCAAAACGTTTTGGAGGATACAAGTGGAGAAGATGACGAAAAGAGAAAGGGGCGGAAACTAAACCCGACAAGTAACGAAGGCAAGCAACTGCCTTCCACATTATCGAGCCTATTTGTTCTAGGCAAATATTGAAGTATCGATAAAATTTAATGATTAATGGGTCAATAGGAGGTTTGAATCCTAAGGTGAAAGGATAAGTGTAGACAAACAAATAACCTTCACGATAAGAGGTTATCCGTTCATCGATACTAGGGGTTGTGACTGGGAAATCAAGTTTCCAGTAACATTCACGGCACACCAAAGGAAGAAGACCGAGGTTGATTAAAGAAGGATAGTGATCAGCAGGATTATGTGCTGCCATGGAAGAAACGTTTTTCTTTCATGCTTCACAATCAGATTTAAAAGTGAATTTCTGAGGAACGGTCTCAGAAACTACAGGTTTAAGTAATGAATTGTTTTGATCCTTAGTTTTGGCAGAATGCCTGGGGGTAGACGAGAATTTAATTTTGGAAGAAGAAGAGGGTTTAGAAGATTTCTTCTGAGAAGACATGGTACTTCGGCTCGATATAGAGCCTAAGCTACAAAGTCTGCCACCTCTATTCCTACTCTTAACCGGAGCTGTAGAATGAGAAATTCATTACTGTGATAGCCTTACGAGGGTTAGATGATGAAGAGGGGTTTAATGACCGGGAGGCCATTATTAATTATTGTAAAAACACAAAGAGAGAAGTAAAGTTGCAGGGAAAGCTTAGAAGGGAGCAAAAGAGAGTAGGAGAAGTTTAGGAAGATGCATGATGCAATATTAAAATGAATAGCATTATTATGAACCATCATCATGGAACCACCACTTCGTACTGACACAGGCACATGAACCCTAAAAAGATGCTGCAAACTGCAAAGCCAATCATAGCAAGATATTCTCGCCATAAATAAACTTACCACTTCCCGAATATTCAGTTGAGAATATTCAAAAAGTGGGAGGACTATCTGTATTGGTAAAAAAAATGGACTCGACACGTGAATTAATGATATGCCGACAGGTGGCATTAGAATTAGAGTAATAAAGAAGAATAACGAGGCATGGGTAAAACAACCACATGATTATTTATAAAGATAGTTGGGAATGAAGAGATAGACATGAGTTGCATGATTGAAGACTACAAAAGAGAAAGATTCATTAATAGCTATGAATATAGAAAAGCAATCGACACAATCCCTGATTATGCGTGAATGACCATAGCCGTTACGAGTAACTCAAGTAACTGGCAATTAATGTAGTTAATGTTTGTAAGAGAAAGGAATTAAGTGGGGCCAAGCAGTTACATATTTTACTCTTATAGAAACTCCTCTACCATATTTTGTAAGATCATCGAGTAATTCACGAAATCTTACTATCAATCTCTCATACTTTGTTCTCTGCTAATTGAAGATCTTTATTCTCCCCTCTTGGAAGGAATCTGTAATTATCAATAAGATTTCTCTTTCTTTATTCTTTCAATGTTTTACTTCATTTATTTCTCGTTTATCTATATCAGAAAAAGTGAAGTAAAATTGGTTATTAAAAATCCAAATTATTATATTATATGCTTTGACCACAAAAATTATTTTTTTAATTAAATAGTATAGAGGATGAGGTTCCATAATATATGTTTTTGCATGCAATATGCATAAATTGAAGAAATTAGGGAAAATATCAGCCAAAAGCTTGAACTATGGAGAAACATTTTAAAATGCAAGGATATTAAAATAATTAGAAGTAAAACTGGATATACGCACCACACATAGCAGTAAACAAAAGAAGTGTGAAGTTTAGGTGAAATTGACGAGATTACGGTTCCTAAAGACAAAAATTAGGTATCTACATCTAATGCTGAATGACATTAAGAAATGAAAATGTAACACATAAAATTAAAATAAAACTATAGTAATAAACAAGTATTGCTAAAGTGTTATGTGACTAATATTCACAGAAGGAAAAGACGATAATTATAATTATATATAACGGAATAGTGAGACCAATAATCCTATATGGGAGTTAATTTTGGGCATATAGTATAAGATCCAACATGTCTACAAAAAACGTTTAGCAGATATACAGAGGCTAGTTAAGATAGAAATGTGGTCATTCAATTAGTAGCGTATGCAGGAGTTTTTACGAGCTATGTCAACATTTGAATAAGTGAGCAAATAAATAAATTATTATAACGACAAGCAATGTCATTTTGATATTTGTATCCAATACTTTTTATATTACTTGGTATCTATATATACATATCTAATGAAATTCTTCGACAAAGCAGTGATGACCTGATAGGTCATTTATAGCTTTACCCTTTATTTCTGTGTTCCGAGACCTCGAATAGCTCCGTTTAGCCTTCTCGATTTGCGTGCGTAGTTCATGTTCTTTTTTCGGAAGGTTTTTATGAGAAAATTGATAAAAATGTGAAATCGTCGCTTAAAACTTATTTGAGTTGACTACGGTCAATATTTTATATAAACGGACCCAGATCAGTATTTTGACGGTCCCTGTAGATCCATATCGTGATTTGGGACTCGGGCGTATGCCCGAAATTGAATTGGGAAGCCCCTAACTAGACGTATCCTAATTTGTTGAAAACTAGAAGCTTAAAGGTTAAAAGAATTTTTAAATTTGACAGTGAGTTTACTTTATTGTTAATGGGTTCGGATTTCGGTTCTGAAACTTGGTATTGGGTAGTTTCAGTATTTATGACTTGTTTGCAAAATTTGGTGCAAAACAGAATTGATTTGACATGATTCGGACGTCCGCTTGAGAAATTGTATGTTGTTAAGTTTCATTAAAAATTTCATTCGTTTTGGTGTGCGATTCATAGTTCTAGGTGTTATTTTGGGGTTTTGATTGTGCGATCGAGTTTGTATGATATTTTTGGACTTGTGTGCATGTTTGGTTTAGAGCCCCGAGGGCTCGAGTAAGTTTCGGATAGGTTGCAGATGTTTTTGAACTTAAGGAAATGCTGGTTTAGCTTTTGCTGGTTTCTGGTGCATGCTTATTCGCGATCGCGAAGAGTAGTTTGGGACTGGGATGGATTTTGCTATTCGCGAATGCAAAGTACTGGATGTGAATGCGAAGTGGAGGGGGGCTTGCCCTTCGCGAACATGTTTGTTCCTCCGCGAACGCAAAGCATTGTGGGCTTTGGGGGAGTTGGGCTTGTGTGCTATGCAAATGCGATCACTGGGTAGCGAATGCGATGGTCAGGGGGGGGAGAATCATCGTGAACGTGGAGCACATATCGCGAACGCGAAGTCCAATTGGACCGCTGTGCAGCGCGAACGTGAAGAAGACGTGACACAGTGATTTAAAATATCTTAAAGACGGGATTCTACCCATTTTCACCATCCTTTCATTAGATCTTGGCCTAGAGGCGATTTGGAGAAGAAATTTCATCACCCTTTCATAGGTTAGTGTACTTTAACTTATTTTCTTCCATCTCCATAATCACATATTAATTTCTAGCCTTAATCTTTGTTCTTGCATGGTAGAAAATTAGGGATTTAGGAAGAATTAAATTTTTTTGCAAATTTGGGATTTAGTCCTCAAATTGAGGTCAAATTTCGAAACTAATTACATAAATGAGTTTCGGTCCGAATCTCGGATTTTGACCAAGCGGGTCCGGGGTTGACTTTTGTTGACGTTTTGAAAAAAATGTAATGATCTTAATTTTATGTATTGTAATTAAATTGATTTGCTAAAAATGACTTAAAATTATTCTAATGTTGGCTTGCCTAACAAGTAAAATATTAGGAGCCATCACAATCCCGAAGGTGGGAATTCCGGATCGTGACAGTAGCACATAAAGGGTAAAATAAGAGAATATCATTTGAGATGGTTTGGTTATGTCCGACATCGACCTCCAAATGCACATACCTTAAGTACAAAAAATATAATGGCTAAATGTGTTAAATGTGTTAAAAGAGAACCACGTAAACCTAAAACCACATAGAAAATAGTTATGCTAACAGATCTAAAAACTCTTGAAAACATACCGACTTAATGAAAAATTGAACTTAATATGAGTCAATTTTGAACAAAAAGGATGTAAAGTAAAATATATTTTTTTCCACTTACAAACTACTGATAGTTCTTAAAGTGTCTCAAGATTATTTTTTGACTTAAAAAAACATTTTCTTTAGAAACTTTTCTGAAAAATATGCAAACAACCAAGCATATATTAAAACAATATTTTCAAACTTCTCCAAAAAAATTTCATGTCAAAGCAGGTAAATTTAACTCTTGTAAATTGAATTAATTACTACAAGGTGAACAGAGTTTTTCATGTCCTACTGTTCTTTTTAAACTTTTTACTCAATTGGACCGAACAATAAATTCTACTCCTGTAACGACCGGTCGGTCGTTTTGAGTATTACAGTCCCGTTTCCCATTTACTACTCATTTTGCGCTCTACAGTTGTTATGTGACTTGCCGGGATAATTGGTTCGGGTCTGGTGAAGTTTCAGAATGAATTGGAACACTTAGTTCCAATATTTAAATCTTAAATTGAAAGGTTGACCGGATGTTGACTTATGTGTAAATAACCCTGGAATAGAGTTTTGATGGTTCAATAGCTCCGTATGGTAATTTTGGACTTAGGAGTGTGTCCGGATATTTAATTAGAAGTTCGTAGTTGATTTTAACTTGAAATGACGAAAGTTGAAAATGAAAGGTTTGGAAGTTTGACCGGGAGTTGACTTTATTGATATCGGGGTCGGAATCCAGTTCTGAAAATTTTGATAGGTCTATTATGTCATGTATGACTTGTGTGCAAAATTTGAGATCAATCGTACTTGATTTGATAGGTATCATCATCGAATGTAGAATTTGGAATTCGTTAGTTTTCATTAAGCTTGAATTGGGGTGCGAATCGTATTTTAGTGTTGTTTAATATAATTTGAGTCATCAACTAAGTTCGTGTCATGTTATGAGAGTTGTTAATATACTTGGTTGGGGTCCCATGGGGCTCGGATAAGTTTTGGAAGAGTTTGGTGTTTTGAGCATAAGCATGTAATGCTTCAAAGGTCCATTTTTAGTTCTAGAAATCGAAAATCGATTTCGAGACTTCCGGGAGTTTGATAATGAATTATAGGAATGATCTAGAATATTTGTTCTAATTTCATCAAGTCGCGATTGGATTTTTAGCGCTAAACATGAGTTAATTGTTTAACGAGCGAAATTGGTATCGCATTGAGCAAATGAGCTCCGAATTGAGTTTCGATTGAACAACTAGGTTTGTATTATTATTTGTGACTCAGAAAAACAAGAATCGTCAAATTCCGAGTTCGTATGATGGAGTTAGAGCCTTTTTAGTGAAAAAATAAATTACTGGTGCAAGCAGGTTCTGGTGCGGACCTTTAGTGACAGGAAATGGACTTATGCGACCAGATTAGTGTTTTTATTGAGCAATTTTGTTTTTTAGCTTATTTCAATATTTTTGGGCGAAAGAACACGGCTTGGGGCGATTCTTCAGAGAAATTTCACGGAAAATCTTGAGGTAAGTTACCTGTGATCATTGTTAGTCAATAATATATCGAATATTCTAACTAGATTACGTGTTTTTGAGGTGTAATTCGAGAATTTGGGCTTATGGATTTAAAAATAAGATTTGAGGATTTGAAGGTCGAGTTGTTGTCGGAATTTGATAAATTTGGTATGGTTGGACTCGTGGTTGAATGAGCGTTCATATTTTATAATTTTTGTCGGGTTTCGAGACGTGGGTCCCACTGGCAAAATTTTAGTAGAATTTCAGAATTGGTTGAAAAATTAGTATTTTTATATGGAATTAATTCTAATAATTTGTGTTGACTGAATCGAATTAATTGTGACTAGATTCGAGATGTTCAGAAGCTGAATCGAGAGGGAAATGCATATTGGAATAAAGAATTACACGGTTTGAGGTAAGTAACATTTCTAAACTTGGTTCTGAGGGTATAAATCCCTGAATTACGTGTTATATTGATTGTTTGGAGGTGATGCACATGCTAGGTGACGGGCGTATGGGCGTGCACCATAAAAATTGTGCCTTAATTGATTCCGTGGAGTTGCATAATCAAATAATTATGTCATTATCCACATATCCTCCACGTGTTAGAGGAAATTGGGCTGAGAGTCATGTTAAAGATCATGTTTAGGCTACGTGCCGATATTTTTGGAACCCATAGGGGTCATCTTGCTGTTTAATTATTTTTTAAAAATGTAAATTGTGTACTCAGTCACATCCAGCATTGCATATCACATCTCAGTCTCTGTTGTCATTCATTGATACATCATATCATCATGTCGGGTTGATTTTCATGTTATTGAGAGCCTGAGAGACTGGAATTTTTGAGTGATATTTATGGGATCGAGCTGCACGCCGCAATATATTTTATTTATTTATGCCTAGATCTGGCAATTATAGCGCTTGGGATGATGGAGCCCCTCCGGAGTCTGCACCCCCCCTCCCCCCACAGTGAGCACAGTTTATTTATATTCGGGATGAAGTTTCCTGGGTATGGAGTTGCCTTATTTATTTATATTTGGGATGGAGTTCCTTGGGCCGGATCGACCTTGTACAGTACTGAGTGATTGACTGTCAGTTGATATATATATATATATATATATATATATATATATATATATTTAGGGATGGAGTTCCCCGAGCTGGATTGGCCATATACAGTACTGAGTAATTGAGTATTCTGAGAGTGTGAGTACACGAGGTTTCCACTGTGGTACATAACACATAACATATATTTTGGCATGTAGATGTAGAAATGTCATATTCCTCATATCATGCATAATATATCTATTTTACTTGTACTGAGTTTAACTGTTGATCTTGAAAGCATGCCTACATTTCTGTATTGTTATTTCTATATTGGACTGTACCTGTTGAGCTCTCCACTACTTTCGGCCCAAAGGTTAGTCTTATTACTTATTGATTGGTTGTACTCACACTACACCCTGCACCTCGTGTGCAGATCCAGGTACTTTCGGATACAGCGGTTGCTAGATTTGGGGATCCGTCTGTTGGAGATTATCGAGGTAGCTGTTTGGCGTCCGCAGACTTTGAATCTCTCTCCCTTTCAGTTATTGTGTTGTTCTCTATTTTCAAACAATATTTTTATTAGTGAGACTGTGTTGTCATTTAGATGATCATGTACTCAGTGACACCGGTTTTTGGGAGTGTATTTGTATACGTATTTGTGGGATTTTATGTTAAATCTAAATATTATGTTTTCAAACTTAAAAGATTATAGTGTTTTATTGAGGTTGTCGGCTTGCCTAGTATTAAGATAGGCGACATCACGACAAGTATGATTTTGGGTCGTGACAAGTTGGTATCAGAGCCTAGGTTACATAGGTCTCATAAGTCATGAGCAGGTTTAGTAGAGTCTTGCGGATCTGTACGGAGACGTCTGTACTTATCTTCGAGAGGCTGCTGAACCCTTAGGAATAATTTCACTTTCTTGCATTGTGTCGTGCAAATTTGTTGATTCCGAAAACTAAACTTCTATTAGTCTATTCTCTCTCAGATGGTGAGGACACGTACTACAGGATTGGACGGTCAGCCACCAGTACCACCAGTTAGGGCCGTGAGAGGTCGGGGTCATGGTAAAGGTCGGGGGCGTGGTAGAGGTCGAGGTGTAGCTCGTACAACAGTTACAGTAGCACTTGTAGAACCATTAGTTGCTCCAACTCAGGAGAAGGTTCCAGATATAGTCGATCCGGTGGGGCCAGCTCAGGCACCAGCTATGCCTATTGTGATTCGAGGTCTTTAGGAGGCTTTATCACATATATTGACTGTTTGCTCTAGCCTTGCTCAGGTGGTTTCAGCTCAGGCCGCACCAACCACTTCTCAGGACGGGGGAGGTACTCATACCCCTGTCGCCCGTACTCCAGAGCAGATAGTGCATGGATTTTAGATACTAGGGGCACTACTAGTCTAGTCGGTTGCAGCTGCTCAGGCCTAGGTGGGTCCTATTATGAATGCCGATGAGCAGAAGAGATTAAAGAGGTTTGGTAGACTCTATCCTCTAACTTTCAGTGGAGATGAGTGAGAGGATGCTCAGGATTTCTTGGATAGATGCCAGTGGATGCTTCGTACAACGGGTATTCTGAAGACCAGTGGGGTCTCATTTGCTACTTTTCAGCTGATCGGAGCAACCTTCAGATGGTGAGAGACTTATGAGAGGAGCAGACCAGTTGGTGCAATACCACTTTCATGGCATGAGTTCTCCGTATTATTTCTAGAGAAGTTTGTGCCATAGACTCGCAGAGAGGAACTACGCAGGCAGTTCGAGTATTTATGTGAGGAGGACCTGTCCGTGACTCAGTATGATATGCAATTTTTAGAATTGGCTCGTCATGCAGTTTGGCTGGTTCCCACTGAGAGGGAAAAGATCACGAGGTCCATTAATGGCCTCAACTAGCAGTTCCGTTTTGTTACGACTCTAGGAAATGTAGCGGGTGCTAAATTCGACGAGGTGGTTGATAGTGCTCGATGACTAGAAATGATCTGTACTCAGGAGTGTGAAGAGAGGAAGGCCAAGAGGTCTCGTGGTCCGCATAATTCCAGCGGTGTTCCTTCTGGGAGACATCCCTATCATAGCAGGGGTCGTCCTTATAGGCCCGCTCAGATGGCTCGTCCAACTCATCATGGCACATCAGCTAGCCATGGTTCATACAGTGCTCGACGGAGTCAGTCTTCTCTTAGTGCACTTCCAGCTCAGAGTTCATCTCGAGCACCATCAATTCAAAGTTCATCGATACCAGGTTCTTCTAGTTCTCGAGGTCCACCACAGTACTTGTCGCCATTGTTCGAGAAGGGTTGTTTTGAGTGTGAAGATTTGGGTCATTTAAAGAGAAATTATCTCTGCCTTTCGCGAGGTCTGGTTCAGCAGAGGAGTCAGGCTACGACTCTTGCATCAACTGCTATGCCACCCGCCCAGTCAGCTTGGGGTGGGGCTTAGACAACTAGAGGTTGCCCAAGAGGGGAGGCCGATCAGGTGGCGGTCAGGCCCGATTCTATGCTATTCCTACCAGGCCAGATGTTATTACTTTATATGCACTAATCACAGGTATTGTGCCAGTATGCCACAGGGAAGCTTCTATATTATTTGACCCTGGCTCCACATATTCGTATGTATCATCATATTTTGTTCGTTATCTGGATATACCCCGTGAGCTCTTAGTTTCACCTATTCGTGTATCTATGCATGTGGGCGATACTATTATTGTGGACTGTGTGTATTGATCATGTGTGGTAATTATTGGGGGACTAGAGACTAGAGCTGATCTCTTATTTCTTAGTGTGGCTGATTTCGATGTAATCTTAGGTATGGATTGGTTGTCTCCATATCATGCTATTCTGTACTGTCACGCAAAAACCGTGATGTTAGAGATACCGGGATTGCCGAAAGTCGAGTGGAGAGGTTCTCTAGATTATATTCCCAACAGGGTAATTTCTTATTTGAAGGACCAACGTATGGTTGGGAAGGGGTGTTTGCCATATTTGGACTTTGTGAGAGATGATGATGCAAACACTCATACTATTGGTTTTGTACCGGTAGTGCGTGACTTTCCGGATATATTTCCTGCATACCTGCTGGGTATGCCATCCAACTGGGATATTGATTTCGGTATTGACTTGGTGCCAGGCACTCAACCCATTTCTATTCTTCCGTATCATATGGCACCAACTGAATTGAAAGAATTGAAACAACAACTTCAGGAACTTCTTGATAAAGGGGTTTTTAGGCCTAGTGTGTCACCTTGAGGTGCACCAGTTCTATTTGTGAAAAAGAAAGATGATAATTTGCGGATGTGTATCGACTACAAGCAGTTAAACAAAGTTACAATCAAGAACGAGTATCCTTTGTCGCGTATTGATGATTTATTTGACCAACTTCAGGGAGCGAGAGTGTTCTCCAAAATTGATTTGAGATCTGGGTACCACCAGTTGAAAATTCGGGATTCAGATATTCTAAAGGCGGCATTCAAGACCCGTTATGGTCACTATGAATTTCTTGTGATGTCTTTTGAACTGACCAACGCCCCAACAATATTTATGCACTTGATGAATAGTGTATTCTAGCCATATCTTGATTTGTTTGTCGTAGTATTTATTGATGACATCCTGGTGTACTTACGTAGCCAGGAGAAACATGCACGATATTTGAGTATTGTACAACAGAGGCTGAAAGAGGAGAAACTTTATGCCAAATTCCCTAAGTGTGAGTTCTGACTTAGTTCTATAGCATTCTTGGGACATATAGTGTCCAATAAGGGAATTAAGGTGGATCCGAAAAAGATAGAGGCAGGTTAGAGTTGGCCCAGGCCATCTTCAGCTACTGAGATTTGGAGTTTTCTTGGCTTGGCCGGATATTATCGTCGCTTGACTAAATTGACCCAGAAAGGTGCTCCATTCAGGTGGTCGGATGAGTGTAAAGAGAGCTTTCAGAAGCTCAAGACTGCCTTGACCACAACTCCGATTCTAGTTTTACCTTCAGCTTCAGTCCCTTATACAATGTATTGTGATGCTTCTCGGATCGGTATTGGGTGTGTCTTAATGCAGGAGGGTAGAGTGATTGATTATGCTTCACGCCAGCTGAAGCCATATGAAAAGAACTACCCTGTTGATGATTTAGAGTTGGCCACTATTGTCCATGCATTGAAGATTTGGAGGCATTATCTCTATGGTGTGTCTTGTGAGGTATTTAAAGATCATTGGAGTCTCCAGCACTTATTCAAACAGAAGGACCTAAATTTGAGGCAGCGGAGATGGTTGGAGGTTCTAAAGGACTATGATATTACTATTCTATATCATCTCGGGAAGGCCAATGTGGTGGCCGATGCCTTGAGGAGAAAGGCGGTGAGTATGGGTAGCCTTGCATTCATTCCCGTTGGTGAGAGGCCTCTTGCACTTGATGGTCAGACCTTGGCCAACCAATTTATGAGATTAGATATTTCGGAGCCCAGTCGGGTTCTAGCTTGTATGGTTTCACGGTTTTCCTTATATGACCGCATCAGAGAGTGCCCGTATGATGATCCCTATTTGCTTGTCCTGAAGGACACAGTTCAACACGCTGATGCCAAAGATTTAACTATTGGGGAAGATGGGATGTTGAAGATACATGGTCAGATTTATGTGCCAAATGTAGATGGGTTGTGTAAATTGATTCTTGAAGAATCCCATAGTTCGCAGTATTCCATTCATTCGGGTGCAGCTAAGGTGTACCAGGATTTGAGGTAGCACTATTGGTGGTGACAAATGAAAAACGATATAGTTGGGTATGTATCTCGGTATTTAACTTGTCAACAAGTGAAGTACGAACATTAGAGACTTGAAATTCCGGAATGGAAATGAGAGCGTATTACCATGGACTTCGTAGTTGGACTCCCACAGACTTTGAGGAAGTTTGATGATGTTTGGGTGATAGTGGATCGGTTGATCAAGTCCACGCATTTTATTCCTGTCGGTACCACTTATTCTTCTGAGTGGTTGGCCGAGATTTATATCCGCGAGATTGTTCGCCTACACAGTGTGCCAGTGTCCATCATTTCAGATCGGGTCATGCAGTTTACATCCCAGTTTTGGAGAGAAGTGCAGCGAGAATCAGGCGCACAGGTTCAGTTGAGTACAATATTTCACCCTCAGACGGACGGACAATCCTAGTGCACTATTCAGATATTGGAAGATATGCTACGTGCTTGTGTTATAGATTTTAGGGCATATTGGGATCAGTTTCTGGCACTTGCAGAGTTTGACTATAAAAACAACTACTAATCGAGCATTCAGATGGCTCCGTATGAGGCTTTATATGGGATACGGTGTCGGTCTCCAGTGGGTTGGTTTGAGCTGGATGAGGCTAGGCTATTGGGTATTTATTTAGTTCAGGATGATTTAAAAAGGGTTAAATTGATTTAGGATCGACTTCGCACGGCATAGTCTAGAAAGAAGAGTTATGCCGACCGGAAGGTTCGCGATGTTTCTTACATTGTATGAGAGAAAGTACTACTCCGAGTTTCGCCTATGAAGGGTGCTATGAGATTCGAGAAGAAGGTTAAGTTGAGTCCTAGGTATATTGGGCCTTTTGAAATACTTAAGAAGATTGGAGAGGTGGCTTATGAACTTGTATTGTGGCCTATTCTATCGGGTGTTCATCTAGTGTTTCATGTATCTATGCTCCGAAAGTAAGTCGGAGATCCGTCTCATGTTTTGGATTTCAGTACAATGCAGTTGGATGGTAATTTGACTTATGATATTGAGCCAGTGGCCATTTTGGATTGACAGGTTCGAATATTGAGGTCAAAGAACATAGCTTCAGTGAAAGTGCAGTGGAGAGGCCATCCAGTCGGAGAAGCTACCTGGGAGATTGAGCGGGAGACGCAGAGCAAATATCCACACCTATTTGAGACTCCAGGTATGACTCTAAACCCGTTCGAGGACGAACGTTTGTTTAAAAGAGGGAGAATATAATGACCCGACCGGTCATTTTGAGTATTACGACTCTGTTCCCCCATTTACTGCTCATTTTGTACTTTACAGTTTTTATGTGACTTGCCAGGGTAATTGGTTCGGGTCCGGTGAAATTTCAGAATGAATTGGAACACTTAGTTCCAATATTTAAAGCTTAAGTTGAAAGTTTGACTGGATGTTAACTTATGTGTAAACAACCCCGGAATAGAGTTTTGATCGTTCAAATAGTTCCGTATGGTAATTTTGAACTTAGGGGTGTGTCCGGATATTTAATTGGAAGTTCGTAGTTGATTTTGGCTTGAAATGACGAAAGTTGGAAATGGAAGGTTTGGAAGTTTGTCTGGGAGTTGAATTTATTGATATCGAGGTCAGAATCCAGTTCTGGAAACTTTGATAGGTCTGTTATGTCATGTATGACTTGTATGCAAAATTTAAGTACAATCGGACTTGATCTGATATGTTTCGGCATCGAGTGTAGAATTTGGAATTCGTTAGTTTCATTAAGCTTGAATTGGGGTGCAATTCATGTTTTAGTGTTGTTTAATATAATTTGAGGCATCGACTAAGTTCGTGTCATGCTGTGGGACTTGTTAGTGTACTTGGTTGGGGTCCCATGGGACTCGGATGAGTTTTGGAAGAGTTTTTGGAAGAGTTTGGTATTTTGAGCATAAGCATGTAATGATCCAAAGGTCAATTTTTAGTTCTAGAAATCGAAATTCGATTTCGAGACTTCCGGGAGTTTGATAATTAATGATCTGGAATGTTTGGTCTAATTTCATCAACTCGCGATTGGGTTTTTAGCGCGAAACTTGAGTTAATTATTTAACGAGCGAAATTCGTATCACATTGAGGAAATGAGCTCCGAATTGAGTTTTGATTGAACGACTAGGTTCGTATTATTATTTGTGACTCATAGGAACAAGAATCGTCGAATTCCGAGTTCGTATGATGGAGTTAGAGCCTTTTTTGTAAAACAAATAAATTACTGGTGCAAGCAGGTTCGGGTGCGGACCTTTAGTGATGGGAAATGGACTTTTAGTGACGGAAAATGGACTTAAGCGACCAGATTAGTGTTTTTATTGAGCAATTTTTTTTTAGCTTATTTCAACATTTTGGGCGAAAGAACACGGCTTGGCGTGATGTTTCAGAGAAATTTCACGGGAAATCTTGAAGTAAGTCACTTGTCATCATTGTTAGTCAATAATATTGAATTATCATCGAATATTCCAACTAGATTACATATTTTTGAGGTGTAATTCGAGAATTTGGGCATAGGGATTTGAAAATATGATTTGAGGATTTAAAGGTCGAGTTAATGTCGGAATTTGGTAAATTTGGTATGGTTAGACTTATGGTTGAATGAGCGTTCATATTTTGTAACTTTTGTCGGGTTCCGAGACGTGAGCCCCACTGAAAAATTTTGAGTGGGATTTCGAATTTTGTTGGAAAATTAGTATTTTCATATGGAATAAATTCCTATAATTTGTGTTGACCGAATCGAATTAATTATGACTAGATTCGAAGCGTTCGGAGGCCGATGCGCGAAACAAAGGCATATTAGAATAAAGAATTACATGGTTTGAGGTAAGTAACATTTCTAAACTTGATTCTGAGGGTATAAATCCCTGAATTACGTGTTATATAGATTCTTTGGAAGTGACACACATGCTAGGTGACGGGCGTGTGGGCGTGCACCATAGAAATTGTGCTTTAATTGATTCTGTAGAGTTGCATAATCAAATAATCATGTCATTATCCTCATATCCTCCATGTGTTAGAGGAAATTGAGCTGAGACTCATGTTAAAGATCATGTTTAGGCTACGTGCCGATAGTTTTGGGACCCATAGGTGTCGTCTTACTGGTGAATTATTTGTTTAAAAATGTAAATTGTGTACTCAGTCACATCCATCAATGCATATCATATCTCAGTATTTGTTGTCATTCATTGATACATCATATCATCATATCGAGTTGATTTTCATGTCATTGAGAACCCGATAGACTGGAGATTTTGAGTGATATTTTATGAGATCGGGCTGCACATCGCAACATATTTTATTTATTTATGCCTAGATCTGACTATTATAGCGCTTGGGATGAAGGAGCCCCTCCGGAGTCTGCACTCCCCACAGTGAGCGCAATTTATTTATATTCAGGATGGAGTTCCATGGGCATGTAGTTGCCTTATTTATTTATATTCGGGATGGAGTTCCCTGGGCATGGAGTTGCCTTATTTATTTATATTCGGGATGGAGTTCCCTAGGCATGGAGTTTCCTTATTTATTTATATTTGGGATGGAGTTCCCTGGGCCGGATTGGCCTTGTACAGTACTGAGTGACTGACTGTCAGTTGATATATATATGTAGTAGGAATGGAGTTCCCTAGGCTGGATTGGCCATATACAGTACTGAGTGACCGATTGTCAGTTGATATATATATGTATTAGGGATGGAGTTCTGTCACGACCCAAAACCTAACCCGTCATGATGGCGCCTATCGTGATACTAGGCAAGCCGACATATCCAAAATACTTTCAACATTTAACAAAAATGAATTTAATATGTTTAAAATAACCGGAGTCTTTCAAAAAGAAGGGGTAAAACCCAAAGCATAAGTGCGAAAAAATAGCCCGATATCGGGGTGTCACTGAGTCATGAGCATCTAGATATCCAGTCTAATACAAAAAATGTCTAAGTATCAATACTGAAAAGAAAGAAAACATAGAAGGAGAGAAGGTGTGCGGACGTCGGCAACTACCTCGTAGTCTCCGGTACTCGATCGCGAACGAACTCAATGACCTCCGTGATCAAACACACCTAGATCTGCACATGAAGTGCAGGGTGTAGTATGAGTACAACCAACTCACCAAGTAATACAAATAAATAAAAAACTGAGAAGGTAGTGACGAGCTATACAAATACAGTTTATTTTCAATAATTCCAGCAAAGAATAGACATGCTTTCAAATCCGGCAGTTCAAATCAAATCAGTTTTTATACAGTTAAAGTGCAGGTAAATCTGGATATAGAATCTTTTAGAAATCAAATCAGTTTCAACCGCATGATTTACCCAAGAACAACACATAAGTACTCGTCATCTCACACATACGTTGTACCCAACATTTAAACACGTAGCAAATAGGCAAACATGTCTTAATCCCTCAAGTCAAGGTCAACCACGATACTTACCTCGCTCCAAAAATTAACTCAAGGCTCAACCACGGCTTTACCTTTCTAACAAGCCTCCGAACCAACCAAATATAGCAAATTATCAACCAACGATTCAAAATAAGCCTTAAGAACTACCCACGAATGAGAAAGGTTCAATTTAGGTCATTATTGAAAAGTCAACTCCCGGTCCCGCTTGGTCCAAAACCAAAATTCACACCAAAATTTGATTACCCATTCACCCCCGAGCCTGGTTATGTAATTTATTTCGAAATGCGACCTCAATTTGAGGTCTAAATTCTAATTTTACAAAAATCACTAATTCTACCCAAATCCCCAATTTTTACCATGCAAAATCCTAGATTTTAGGTTGAAATATTATAAAATATAGTTGGTAATTGAAAGAAAGTAGGTTAGAATCAGTTACCAATGAATTGGGGAAGAAGAGCTCTTAAAGAAATCGCCTCTAAGGTTTCTAGGTTTGAAAATTTGAAAGAATGAGAAAAATCTCGTCTAACTTAGCTTAAGTCCACGCGCAGATGTCGCAATTGCGAACCCCGCAAATGCGAGAAATCCTTCGCAATTGCGAAAGTCCCCCATATTTGCTACCATCGCAAATGCGACGGTTTTGTTCGCAATTGCGAACTTGGGACTTCCGCAATTCCCTCCCCAATACCACTTCGCAAATGCGAACCCATAGTGCCCAGCTACTCTTTACAATTGCGAGGGAGTAGCTCGCAATTGCGAACCTGACAGGTTGAGTGCCTTATCGCAAATGCGAAGCCAGACCTCGCAATTACAAGGTGTGAGACGTGCACCAGAAATAGTAGAGCACCAGCTATTTTCTAAGTTCAATTTCACTCCGTAGCCTATACGAAACTCACCCGAGCCCTCAGGGCTCCAAACCAAACATGCACACAAGTCCAAAAATCTCATACAAACTCGCTCGCGCGATCAAATCACTAAAATAACACCTAAAACTATAAATCGGACATCAAATCAAATGAAATTTTCAATGAAACTTTAGAATCTTTATTTTAACAACCGGACGTCCGAATCAAGTCAAACCAACTCCGTTTTTTACCAAATTTTGCGGACGAGTCATAAATATAGTAATGAATATATACCAATCCCCGGAACCAAAATTCAGGCCTGATAGAAATAAAGTCAAACCTTGGTCAATTCTTTAAATTTATTATTTCTTTAAACTTCAAATATTTGGCAAAATACGATAACTCGAGGTAGGGACCTCCGAATTCGATTCTGGGCATACGCCAAGGTCCCAAATCACGATACGGACCCACCGGGATCGTCAAAATACGGATCCGGGTCCGTTTGCTTAAAACATTGATCAAAGCCAACTCAAATAGATCTTTAAGGTAAAATTTTAAATTTTATCAATTTTTAACATAAAAGCCACCCAGAAAAAGATACGGACTACGCACGCAAATCAAAGAAGGCTAAAATCAGATACTTGAGGTTTCGAAACATAGAATTAAGATTTAAAACTCTAGATGACCTATCGGGTCATCATATGTAATGGTAAAAACAATTATGAAATCATGAAATATAATAAATTCCGGATAAAGAACACTTACGACCTGTGAAGAACCCCTCAAAAATCGCTCAAATCCGAGGTCTCTAGCTCAAAAGATGATAAATAGAACAAAACCCTCGATTGGGAATTAATATTCTGCTGTCCAGGCATTTGCACATCACGATCACGGAAATACAAATGCGATCTCGAAGAAGAAACAACTACTGCCCAAAAATGCACTACGCGACCGCGAAAGAACGTATGCGATCGTGAAGAAGAAATAACGCTGCCCTCCACAAAAGCATTACACGAACGCGAATCAAGGGATGCGAATGCGGTTCACAGCGACCTCCTCTTACACGATCGCGAACCATATGATGCGAACGAGAAGAACAATAAACCTGGCCTTACCAACATGGCCACCCACTACGCGATCACGAAACAACAAATGCGATCGCGATGAAGCAGAACCCACATGTACGCGATCGCGGACCTCGCACTACGAACGCAAAGAAGGCAAATTGGTTAGTCACAAAACAGCCTACGCGATCGCGACTAGAACTTCACGATCGCGAATAAGGAAATCAGGCACCAACAAAACAACAGTCTAATAACATGGAGAAATGGCATGTAGCCCATCTTAAATATACCCGAGCCCCCAGGAACCCGTCGAAACATACAAACAATTTTCATAACATAACGCGGACCTGCTCGAGGCCTCAAATCACATCAAACAACATCAAAACTACGAATCACACCTCAAATCGAACTTAATGAACTTATGAACTTTTAACTTCTAAAACTCGTGCCGAAACATGTCAAATCAACACGGAATGACGTCAAATTTTGCATGAAAGTTCCAAATGACACAACAGAGTTATACTAACTTCTGAAATCAAATTCCGAACCCGATATCAACAAAGTCAACTCCCGGTCAAACCTCCCAACCTTCCAAACCTTCAACTTTCCAATTTTTGCCAAAATGTGCCGACACCTTCTAGAAATGTCCAAATGCGAATCCGGGCTTACGCCCAAGTCCAAAATCATCATCCGGACCTAGAAAAATCATAAAAACTCCAATCCGGGGTCAAACACACAGAAGTTAAACTTTGTCAACTCTTCTAACTTAAAGTTTCAACAATGAAATTCATTCTTCCAAACTAATTCCGAATCACCTGAAAATTAAAACCAACGATACACTCGTCGTAATAAATCATACAAAGCTACCCGTTCCCTCAAACCACCGGGCGAAGTGCAAATGCTCAAAGCAATCAGTCGGGTCGTTACAAATTAACTATAGTCAGGTGATTGAAGCTTATGCTAAAGACTTGCCATGTACTCATTGATATGAGAATGAGTCATTCTTTGTGTTGTTGCACACCCCCTTAAGAAAGCGGTTTAATAGCCTTAAATAAAAAATAATTAAAACAAATACATAATTAGAACTCCATTATTGTGGGTAAAAGTTTTGTATTTGGCTAAAAATAATGGAGCTTTAGCAAACTTGTCTTACAGATTTGGCCATAAGAAAGAAAAAAAATACACAATTAGAACAAAATAATTATTGTATCTAAAGAAATTTTTTAAAATATACCATTAAAACTTCATTATTTTGGTTAAAAATCAAGTCTTTTTATTCATTTGACTTGAAGGAATAAATACACAATTAAAACAAAAATTATTGATCTAAAGATGATATAAAAGAAAATACAAAATTAGAATAAAATATATATTATATTAAGAAGAAGCAAGATTATGAAATAAATAAATTATTATATATAATTATGTGACAATTAACATCGAAAAATACTTACTTAAAAGTTGATTTTTAATTTTTTATTTCACGGCCAAAAAAAGAGTTTATTCATCCTCTTGATCACATTAATTTATAAAGGATGAAGTGGAATAAGATGTACTTTATGAAGTTTAGAAAGATCTCGAGGTATTGTGCATAATAGTACTATGTGTTATAATATGTTACACTCCATTGAATTATTGGTAGTGAAAGAAATATAAACTGTATACAACTTCAATCCATTGTAGACAAGAGAAGAGTAAAGAGAGAGAAGACATATACAGTACACATACTTCAAAGGAGTATATAGTATATAGTATATAGTAGTAGTTGTTATTGCCTCTCCCCACTTCCTTTTGCTGTCACTTTTCAGCATCATTCATTACCTCAAAATTTCCGACCTTAGCTATTTCTACCATTATACATACATATTTTGAACGTATATACTCTTTTTTGGAGTTACTAAGTACATGTATTTTTCATAATAAGAGCTTGTGATGTTAGGTAATATGAATGAATGAGGTTCAAATGCAAATTTGGTGGGCATTTTCTGCTGAATTATGAGAAGAAAATTATGGGTTTTGTATTTGGAGTTTTCCTGAGTTGAATTCTGGTAGTTTAAAGCTTGTAATTTGGATCTTTCTCGGGTAAAGATTGGATTTTTATTTAAGATTTTAAGTTGGTATTTGATGAAGCTGAAAGCTTTTGTACTCTGTAGTGAAACAGGTTTTGGTTGATATTTCACTCGCTGTAATTCACTAGCGTTGAGTTTTGTCTTGGGTTGAATGGGATAAAGTTGAAGCTATTTTTGGATGTTTTGAGTACAAGAATTTTCTTTATTTGTGCTGTGGATTTAGCTTTTTCTTAGGTCTTTTTTTTTGTGGTGGCTTCAAATTAAGTAGAATAAGGATTGAAGCTGCAGAAATGAGGCTTTCTTCTGCTGGTTCCAATCAGCAGTCTCCTGAAGGTAAAGTTGTCATTTTCAATCTTTAAGAGAATGTTGCAATATCATTTTTCTGCCGCTATTGCTTTCTTCCATCTATTTTTCCGGTTTGTACAGTGTTGATATCATTTTTCTGTCCTTTGTTGTTGATATTTGCTTGTTTCTATTCTTCCTCGGGCCGAGGGTCTTTTCGTAAATAGCTTCTCTACCTCCCTGGGCTAGGTGTAAGGTAAGTCTGTGTAAACACTGCCCTCCCCAGATCCCAATTGTGAGATTTCACTTGGTTTGTTGTTGTTGTTGTTGTTGTAAGAGAATGTTGCAATATGTGTTACTTCCTTTAGAAACTTAGCTGATCTTCTTCTTTAAGTTGCATATAAGAACTTGTCTGTTTAAGCATAATTGAGATGTCATAAATCTTTCTCCTTTTCTCTTTTATTCTTGCTTTAATTTTCTTTCTCATGTCCTTTCCTCTATTTATTTTAATTCTAATGTTTCTTTATATTCATTTCTTTTATCTACAAGTTGCTTTCAGTTTGAGATCAGTCTACAGAATTGCTGTACAGATGTTCACCCTTGCTCTTTCAACTTTATATTGATTTTTTACCATACCTTTTTCTCTTATGGATCACCTGGTTCTTATTATCATGAGTGAGTTTTTTGATAGCTTTGAGCTTGGTATGCTTAACATCTATGTTGCTCGGACTCTCCGTAAATGTTGCCGGTTGTGTGTTGGATCCTCCAAAAATAGATCGGACAGGGGTGCGACATTATTTTGGAGAGTCGGCGCAACATAACTTAACATCCTTTTTCCCTACCTTTCTATAACCGGAATCTTTTTAACTTAAGACTACAACTGCGCCTCAATTCCGAGCAAGTTGGGGTCGGCTATATGGATCAATCTTTTGAATATTCTTTTTTTAAAAATGTTTCGAAATACTTTCTTGATCTTCAATCTCTCTATAAGAGGAAAATAAGAATTTTGCTGATCTAGTTCTTGAAGAATTTATATTCTTAATGTGATTTGAATTGCAGGGGAGAATAAATGTTTGAATTCTGAGCTTTGGCACGCATGCGCGGGACCTCTTGTTTCCCTACCAGCTGTTGGAAGCAGAGTGGTGTATTTCCCCCAAGGGCATAGTGAGCAGGTCTATTTCTATCATCCTAGATTTCTTTACTGGTGTTTATGAGCATTTATAACTCCCAATGCCAAGGGCGAAGCTACATTGTCTTAAGAGTGGTCAATTTATCGAAAAATTACACTATGTATAACGGTAAAATATTATGTTTTAGAGGTATATAACATATATTGAACACCCTTTGTCGGGGAACTTTCTTCACTTCTTTCAAGTTGAACACCCTTGAGGGAATTTCTGGCTTCGCCACTGCCCAGTGCACTCCTAGATGTCTTTCTAGGATGGCGGTTATTCTCATTCTCTTTTCGGCAGTGCTTTATTTTGAGATGATCTGCAAAGCAGAACAAACATTTTCTACTAATATGAACCAATCTCATTTGAAACTTAAAGGCCTTGTTGTTGTTGTTGTAGTTATTGTTGTTTTTCTTTAAAGTTAATAGTTTTTTCTGAAGAAGGAATCAACTGTTAGCTTTTCTAAGACTTTGGATTGCATCTGTGGATTGTGCCTAATTTATGAACTAATATAATACTAAAGTGGAAATCTTTACTTTGAATGATCTACTTTGCAGGTTACTGCATCAACTAACAAGGAAGCTGAGGCTCATATTCCGAATTACCCAAGCCTGGCCCCACAACTTATTTGCCAGCTTCACAATGTGACCATGCACGTAAGTAGCCTGTTTTTTTCGTTGCCTTATCACTTATTAGAAGCAAATCTCTGAGTTTGAATTGTATTATTGCTCCATTTAAAGAATTTAATTCTGATACAATTCAGGCTGATGTGGAGACTGATGAGGTTTACGCTCAAATGACCTTGCAACCTTTGAGCCCTGTATGTAAACTCTGTAATAGAAAATTGTCCTGAATTTCTAGTTTCTGTTTGCGTCCTGATTTTTGGAATGCCATTATTTTCTTTCATTGCAGGAAGAGCAAAAGGAGGCATCTTTCCTTCCTTTAGATTTGGGTACCCCGAGTAAACAGCCAACAAATTACTTCTGTAAAACATTGACAGCAAGTGACACAAGTACTCATGGTGGATTTTCAGTACCTCGCCGTGCAGCAGAGAAAGTTTTTCCTCCATTGGTAACAACGCATTCTTAGTTTCTGTGACATCAGATGATGAATTACCGAGGTCTTTTTTTTAACCTTTTGAACCGTCTATTGATGCAATGACTTCAATATTCAGGACTTCTCTCAGCAGCCTCCTGTACAAGAGTTGATCGCTAGGGATCTGCATGACAATGAGTGGAAATTTAGACATATTTTCAGGGGTGAGTTCTTGATATAAGTGTCATACTTCTAAGATACTACCTTAGCCAAAATATACATATTGTTCGCTGAGTAATAGTAAATTTGGCAAAGCTTCCTTCTCATAGATACTTGTTGCTTTTGTTCTTGTGACAGGTCAGCCGAAGAGGCATCTTCTTACAACTGGTTGGAGTGTGTTTGTAAGTGCAAAAAGACTTGTTGCTGGTGATTCAATCATTTTCATCTGGTAGGATGTCAGGAAAAGATCGCATGTTCTCTTTCTTTTGCTTTTAACAGCACTTTGACATAAGTGGTCCTAACTTTGCAACTTGGATAATAATGCTCGAGATTACTGAGCCTTTTGAACGGATTTGTGGTTCTCCAAATAGATACTGCTGAATTTAGTTTCAAATCCTTGAGTTAATCAAATTCCTCAGTAAACTATATATAAGATTTCTACTGTTGTCACACATGTTAATTGCCAATTTAGTGAAGATTTCTACTATGTCACACATGTTAAACAGCCAATTAAGTGTTAAGGTCAATGATTTTTTGCTCAGTGAAATTACTTTTTGTTTTATTTTCTTGGCTCCAGAGTCACTTTATCATTTCTAAATTAGACCAGTCATGTATAGCGTAGACAATATTTAAAATTGTCATGCTTTCTTTTTTGTAGGAATGAGAAGAATCAATTATTTCTTGGTATTCGACGTGCCAATCGGTCCCAAACTGTGATGCCGTCTTCAGTTTTATCAAGTGACAGCATGCATTTGGGTCTTTTGGCTGCTGCAGCTCATGCAGCAGCAACTAATAGCAGATTCACCATTTTTTATAATCCGAGGTTTGTGCCTTTGTAAAATGATCAACCTATTACTCACATAGTAGTTATATTCTAACTTTTGGCTGGCATGCATTGATTTAGGTCTTGTCCTTCAGACTTTGTTGTACCTCTTGCCAAGTATGTCAAAGCAGTATATCATACTCGCATTTCTGTAGGCATGCGCTTCAGAATGTTATTTGAAACTGAAGAATCTAGTGTTCGTCGGTAGGTTATCACACTTATTTT
Source organism: Nicotiana otophora (assembly GCA_000715115.1). Lineage (NCBI taxonomy): Eukaryota > Viridiplantae > Streptophyta > Magnoliopsida > Solanales > Solanaceae > Nicotiana > Nicotiana otophora. Next base: position 27,291 of record AWOL01S0041062.1, on the reverse strand, counting down.
ATTTGTGGTTCATATTCTTGGTACTTGCAAGGATGCCTTAACACTGAGTTAAAAGTTGTGGGAACTCAAGTTAGACATCTGAGTATTCACCTTGTATTTCAGTTACATGGGCACTATAACTGGCATAGGTGATTTGGATCCTGTTCGTTGGCCAAACTCACATTGGCGTTCAGTTAAGGTATGCTAATCATTGCTTAAATCATGCATCTTCAAAATACTAATATCTATTGCCATGTGTTAATGCCTTATTTACTTGTTATTGTTATTGCTTTTCATCTATTTTCTGGTTCTTATGTCGCTGTTATTATTTCTATGGTTTCTGTTGATGGTACTGATGTATTTGTCTCTTTTCGTCTTCGCCGAGGGTCTTTCGGAAACAGCCTCTCTACTCCCTCGGGGTAGGGGTAAGGTGTGCGTACTCACTACCCTCCCCAGACCCCACTTGTGGGGTTCCACGGGGTTGTTGTTGTTATTGCAATGTGTTAATGAAGCTTGAATCTGTTCATTCAGGTTGGCTGGGACGAGTCTACAGCTGGGGAAAGGCAACCAAGAGTCTCCCTATGGGAAGTCGAACCTTTAACAACATTCCCTATGTATCCATCGCCATTTCCTCTGAGACTCAAGCGATCATGGCCTCCTGGATTCCCGGCATTAAGTGGTATTAGGATTCGACCCCTTTCCCCATCACATTGTTTTTATCTGTCTGAAGCTTCGGGTTGGTTAGTTGGGGGAACTGTATTGACTTGATCTAATGTGTTTTCATTCTCTATATTATTGCATGAAGGGATGAAGGATGATGACATGGTAATGAATCCTATGATGTGGCTCCGTGATGTTGGAGATGGTGGAACCCAATCTATCAATTTTCAGGGAATTGGAGTCACACCTTGGATGCAACCCAGAATTGACGTCCCAATAGGTGGAATGCAAATGGATATTTATCAAGCTATGGCTGCCGGTGCCCTTCAAGATTTGAGGTCTGTGGATCCCTCTAAACAGGCTCTCACTTCGCTTCTGCAACTTCAGCAATCCAATGGTGTCACCAACAGCACTTCCGGACTACTATATCCACAGTTATTTCAACAGTCTCAAGGCCAAACAGCGTTTCTGCCGAGCATGGCGCAGGGCCAGTCCCAAGTGCAACCTGTATCGCAGCCTCATATTTTTCAGCAACAAATGCTGCATCAAAATTCATCCAACACTATCCATCAGCAGCAACAGCAATCTCCTCAGGAGCAGCAGCCTCCTCTGCAGCAACAGCAAGCAATTAGACAGCTGGACTCGAGCTCTCAATCACAACAGACATCATTGCAAGCATTCTGTTCTACGCAACAGGAAAGCTTCACTGACACAAATGTGAATCATTCCACCAACTCAATTGTTAATCCACTGCACAGCCTATCGGGTGCAGTTACCCGGGATGAACCATCCCAGCTTGTTAGTGTTCCTAGATCGAGCTCCTTACTATCTCCTACCGGATGGCCACCAAAGAGGGTGGCTGTCGATCCTGTTCTTGCTTCTGCATCTTCACAGCGTATGTCACCCTACATTGATCAGTCGGGAACACCCAACAAAAATGTATCTCAAAATGCTCTTTCTTTGCCAACGTTCCCAGGTAGGGACTGCCCCGTAGGTCAAGAAGGGAACAATGATCCCCACAATCATCTTTTGTTTGGGTTCAATATAGATTCCCCATCTCTTATGCAGAGCGATATGCGAAGCCTTAGGGGAGTTGTTAGCGATTGTGAGTCAACAAATGTGCCCTTTGCTTCTTCCAACTACCTAAGTAATGCGGGCAATGATTTTTCTCAAAATCCAGTTATGGCACTCTCTGGTTGCATTAATGTACCAGGTTTCACACAGACTTCTGAAAATGCGGGACAAGAAAGCCCACATAACACCTTTGTTAAGGTAATTTGCCTTCGTGTAAATACTAGCAACTTTTTTATTTGTCTTATGGGGGAACATACCCTGGCCAAGCACCCCATGACTCCTTGCATTTTTGTTTCATTTCCCGGGGGTTGGGGCATGGGGTCGCTGGTGAATGGTATGTAGATTCCCCTCTTATCAATATAATTATGTCACGATTTCCAGGACAAATTCCATGAGAGGTAGCAACATTTATTTTTCTAATATAGCCAAACTACATTTTATACTAGAATAAGGAGATGAGGAATCACATGAATAAATTTCGGAGGGGGAGGTGGGGACGCAGAGGATAAAGGTGATAGCCTTGTGGAGATGATGTGGAAAATCCGGTCTTCTGTTTTAGTAGATATATTTTTGTGCAATACTGCAAAGAAGCATGCTTTTGTTTGTTTAAATTTTGCTTTCATTGTTCGTAATCTCGTTTGTCTATTATGCAGGTCTATAAATCAGGGTCCTTCGGAAGGTCATTAGACATCACCAAGTTTAGCAGCTACCATGAGCTGCGAAGTGAGCTTGCACGGATGTTTGGCCTTGAAGGCTTACTGGAGGATCCTTTGAGATCAGGCTGGCAGCTTGTATTTGTTGACAGGGAGAATGATGTGCTTCTCCTCGGTGACGATCCCTGGCCGTGAGTTCTTATCCTTGCTTCCCTTTTTAAGAACCTTTCTTGCCTGACCAGAGCTAATGTGCACTTTCATGTTTCAACCATAACTAACTCACAGGAACTTCACAAACAACTACTCCCCCTGACTCAATTTATATGTCATACTTTCCTTTTTGGTCTGTCCCAAAAAGAATGCCATACTTTCTTATTTAGAAACAATTTAACTTTAAACTTACTACTTTATCCTTAATTAGATAATTTATAGCCTTACAAATATCTATGACTTGTTTTCGACACGTTTCGGTAGTTTTCCTTTCTTTCTTAAATTCTGTGCCAAGTCAAATATCGTCACAAAAATTGGCACAGAGGGAGTAGGAATAACTAGTTGAATCAAGAAGGGACAGCGACTTCAACATTCATTTTGTTTTCGCAAGTTTTGTCTGACATTCGAGTAACTCTTCTATTCCCATCCCCATAGTATGTAAAAAAGTAATTTTGCCAAGATTCAAGGCTTGCTCTAACTGAGGTACATTATATTTCCTTGCCTTTCAGGGAGTTCGTCAACAGCGTATGGTGTATTAAAATACTCTCACCTCACGACGTGCAGCAGATGGGAAGACAAGGTCTCGAGTTTTTGAACTCAGTATCCATGTCTAGGTCATCAAATAATAGCTGTGATGACTTTGCAAATCGCTCGGAATCTAGGAATATGACCTCTGGCATCATGTCTGTTGCTACTCTCGACTACTAGATATCTCTTAACCTGTCGAGGTATTCTGCTCCTTTTGTAATATTGGCATTTCTTCATACTTTTACCTAATGAGAAGAAATACCTGATTAATTCTACCTTATAACTTTGCTAGACAGTTGCTTATTGTAATTATTGTAACTATCTTTCAATTTCTATTTCCAAGTCCTTAATGTATACTAAACTGAAAATTTAGTAGGTAATTTTAAGCTGTAAAATAGCTGTGAAGAATTCTTGAGGTTTTTGGTTTATAAACATCTACATTTTGATAGCACATTGGAAGAGGATTTAGAGTCATTGCGTTATGGAGGATGACATTAATGAGTATGGGCATGCATTCGTTTTTTCATGTTATTTTAGCATTATTCGGTTTCGGTTTTTTGATTTTCTATTTAAAAAAATTTGCCATCCAATTCGAACCAATACAATTTTTTTTTTTTCAGTTTGATTTTTCGGTTATTCTCTTATGTCATATAAGATAATATAAATTTAATATAATCGAACAATTATATTTATGATTAAGTATAAAAATGAGAGGTAGTAATGTCAAATCGCTTAAATTTTTATATTCAATTCACATGATTAAAATAATGAACGCCATTGATAAGATAGTAATACATGCTTGAAGAGAGTTAAATAGTCATGGTCTCCTATAAAAACATAATAACAAGCACACTAGGATAAGCTTGCACACCTAAATCCTAATAATATTTAATGCTAGCTGGTTCCTTTACTAACCATACTAAGAATCAAATATTTTTTACATAAAATATATATATTTTCTTCTTAAAACCAAAAACCAAATTTTAAAATTATTCACCCAACATTAAACGAAAAAACCACAAACTCAAACCAAATAACAAAAAATGTTCGTTTTGGTTTTTTGATTTAATCTAAATAATGGACCCTTATTAATAAGTAGCAAATGGGGTAAAAATCAATAGTCATATTTACGACCGTTAATTGAAACATAGCCAAAATTTTAGAAGTAATCGAAATTAGTCACTTTTCATGTAAAGATAAAATTTAAGCAAAACACTCTTTAAAAATCCGAAAATATTCTAGCATAATCCATTATAATATGCTGAAAGTTTATATGCAGGAGCTCCATAATCCCGCATATTATGCTGGAATTTTTTATGTGCTGGAGTTCCAACATAATATGCTGGAAGTTTATACACAGGAGCTCCATAATCCCGTATATTATGCTGGAACTTTCCGTGTTTTTCAATAATTTCTCAAACACTGACTTTTTCGATTACCAATCCGAAAAATGGCTAGCCCGTGCTATTTTAATTTACTAGCAAATGACGTAGTGGTGAGAATTAATGTTTTCTTGTTGTCAGTCATGTTATTTCGTATTCCCCGATTTCTGTTATTACTTATTGTTGTTTTTATTTCGGTTTTCTGATTGCATTACTTAGTGTTAGTCTGGTATTTTCGCTTCGGTTTTCCTTGTTGCCTCTTCCTTTTATCTTTCCTGAGCTGAGGGTTTACCGGAAACATCTTTCTAATTTTTTAAAAGTAGGGGTAAGGTTTACGTACACACCACCCTACTCAAATCCAAGTATGAAACAAGGTATTCAATGGTATCGCCCATGTTCACACTAACTGATTGGAGCATCATTATTATCATAAAAAAACACAAAGAGGTGGGGTTGTAGAAACATGGAAAATAGTGTGTGTGGGACTTAGACCCAAAGGACAAAGGAGGATGGGAAGTATCATCCTATATATGCAATAAAGGCACCGATTGAAGCTAGAAGTTGGTACTCACAACCCTATTATAAATAAAAAGATACATATGAGTGGTGGGACAATATACGGTGAAGTGAAGTCCTTTTCTTAGAAAAGGATAAACTGTGCTCATGCATATGTTTTAAGCCCCGTTTCCTCTCTTCTCCACTCATATTATTTGCTTTTCCTTTGGTTTTGATGTTACCTTCATTTTATCATGCTTTATATCACTATTGGGGTTTGTGTACGTTGTGATCTGCAAACAACAACCAGTTTTTATGTTGTTTTTTTAAACATAGAACTGGTGTTTGTGAGAAAAATAATCGAATTGGCTAAAATTAGTATAGCGGGTCTTCTTCCGAGAAACGGAAAAAATCTTTTTAAAAGGCATCTCCGTAGAAAACCGGGTGATTAATATAAATGACTCTATAAGAGGTTGTTTTTTAAATATTGTCCTTGTTTTTTAAATATATTTACAAAATGACATCCGGACCCCGCAACTCTTTAGTTTTTTTTTACCGGCACGGTAGAGTTTATACTATATTTACTCTACTTATATTGTTAATTATTCACAAGTTATACCCGATTGGCATAATTTTATGCTTGTTCCTTTGTTCACCAAACTCTATCAGATTGGCTTAACTTTGTGCTATCTGAAATCTTCCTATCTGTTAAATTATTCATCAAAATTTATTTGATTGACGAAAATTTTTCATTTTTGTTCAAAAATATGTTCTTCGAATTTGCAATTTTATTTTTGATCAAACCACCCTGAATCTGCTCCAAATGATCTCGAATTTGAAACAAAGCCTCCAAGTAGTAACACAAACGATCCCAATCACCACTTTAGTCAAATAACTCCAAATTAAGAAAAATCACTTTGTCTTCTTCAATAATTTCTAAGGACTAACATGAGTTTTGAGATTTTTAAAATAAATCACTAAATTAGTATTTAAACTAAAAGTTTAAGCATAAATAATCAATATTGGAACAATTTAACAGTAGTTAACCATTAACTTCGAATTTTGAAACCCAAACAAGAATTTAAGCTTTCAAAATTGAAGAATTATGATGTTCTTAGTGAGAAGAAAAGATGGAGAAGAAGGAGCTGAAGGGGCAAAGAGGTGTCCATTTATTAATAGCGCGAATTACGAGATATTCAGCTAAGACCAATATCATTGAAGACATGCCACACAATTATTTGAAAAGGATTGCTATTTGAAAAGGTAATTAAACAATTCCCCATACTACATTAAGTTGGTACTACAAACAAGCATAATTCACTTTGGGAGTGATGGTCCCCTTTGCTCTACAATAGAATAATAAAACTTTTTTTTATCAAACATGAGAACAGTAAAACTCAAATAACTTACCTATTTATCTTACCATAGGGTTTTATATGTCAAGAGTATATATAACGAGTACATTAAGAATTAGATTGAGATGATGAATCATACCAAGCAATGCGAGAAGAAGAACAAGTGTTATTGTGTAATAGCTGGCGAAGGAGATTACAAAAATAATGTTCTCTGATAACCGGTCGGATTTACTATTTATTTTTCTCAGTCGGTATACATGGATTATACATTCATTATACATAGTTATACACATATTATATATAATTATCCATAAAGTAAACATTCTCAACTATTTTTAGTTTAAATGGTTGGATGGGCGATCATTTAGGTTGATTCTTCAAATACAATTATGTTAATAATACTTCCTTTTATTTCACTTAATATATGACACGATTATTATTCTTGGAGTGAAACAATTTTTTTTACAACAAAAATTTTATATTTTTTTTTTGTTATTTTAGGATACACCTAGACACAAGAAGGGGGTTTGTCACGATCCCAATTTCTCCTCCGTAGGATGTCGTGACGCGCCTAATCTCTACGACTAGGTAAGCCTAACACTTACTGAATTAATTGATAAAAATTAATCAACAGAACTATTAAGCAGAAATCGGATATTTCTAAATGAACCCAATATTTACAACATGAAATAACATCCCAAAAATCAGTAGTACAAGGCATAAGTTCTACCGAGTTTGCTAGAAAATCCCTAAGTACAACTGTTTCGGAATAGAAATAAACAGTACAAGGTAAAATTTCAGAAGGTGATTCCGAGGCCTGCGAACGCGACAACAGGTTTACCTTAAGTCTCCACAACAATACTCGACTAGCTAACTAATAATTAACAACATCCAAAATACCTAGACCTGCACAAAAATATGCAGAAGCATAGCATGAGTACATCATAGTGGTACCCAATAAGTATCAAGACTAATCTCGGTAGAGTAGTGACGAGGGACAGTCAAGACACCCACTGGACTACACAATCTGAACAAGTATAAATGTAGAACTAACATGGAACAAAATCTCTATAATGCTAGGCATGATGACAATAATAATAAAATGCTTGTAATAGGAACTAAAAGCAACAATTCGCAACGAGACACAACAGGAAACAACACTGTAGAGTAAGCTAAATACAGTTTAAATCTGGTGAAACCAAATAAAGAAAAACAAGCAACAACTCAATAAAAACAATCGCTATCACACCAGGTTTATCTAAGAATTTCCTCGAGGTACCAAACCTCAAAATCACAAGTCACGGGTCCCAATTTGTGAACCCTAATCACTTGGCATCTTGTGCCCATATTGCAACTGATAACTGCACGGATGACTCACGTGCCAATAGGGTGACATTATCTAATATCCGTACGGACCACTCACGTGCCAACAATAAGAACAACTCTCACCCAGAAGTTAAGTAGACGAGAGTACATATAAATGGTCAATAACCTCAGAATTCATCTTCTTAAACCGATACAGGTGATTAATTACGCGTATGCTTGTGCGAGTGTTCTATCACAATTCAAGCCAACAAGTAAGAATAAAGACAACGAATGGCACATAAGAAACGACCACCACAAAATATACAAAGTAAAACTCACACAAGGTATGCACGCCACTACACAAATATCAACAATAACAATGCCCCCAGGCCATCACAAGTCATCATAAATCATTCCCCGACATAGTCCACCTTGTCTCGCCACATGTGCAATAATAAGATAAATACCCGCGTAGTCTCGCCGCTCGCGCATAGTAATATTCCCACCTTGTCTCGCTACATACGCAAACCCACATATATAGCCCACCTTGTTATGCCGCATATGCAAAATCAACAATAACAATAGCACGACAGAAACCTCGTGCAAACACCCGAACAATCCTCCCAATAATATCACGTGTGCCAAAAACATAACAACACAATAAAATGACTTCCACAATAGGTACCCATATGCCACAATATTTCCTCAAAACAGTTTCAATACCACAACCACGCATAGCCCTCGGCTCAACAATACTACGTACAACAGCAACAACAACAATTTCACGAGTACACGACAAGTAAATCAACACAAGAACTTCAGAACACAAGAAACGGAAGGACGAACTCACAAGGAAAGACACAACAGGGGATAACGGTGTCAACAAGAATATCTCAACAAGGGAGATATAATATGTAACAATGATTTTCACAAAAGTACAACTCGACGATAAGAGAGATAGTATGAATCAATGATTCCAAATAAGGATAAGTCAATAATGAAAATGGGTAACAAAACTTCATTTAAGATTGAGCAATTACGGAAGAGATAACAACAAATTCAATTAAGTATAAGCAATTATGGAAACGATAATAATAACTCAATTAAGGATAAGCAATAACGTAGAAGATAATAATAACTTCAATTAAGGATAAGAAATTACGGAAGAGATAATAATAACTTGAATTAAGGATAAGCAATTTCGGAAAAGATAATAATAACTTCAATAAAGGCACATAAGAGTTCAATTGGCAACAAGGGTAAAACATGAATCAGTTAATTCCAAATAAGACATGTAAGAGTAAATTTAATAAATAGAGGCTTTAACATGATGACACAACTTCATATCTAATGAACATAATAACCTAAGGGCCCTAAATGGTCAAATTTCCACAATTAAGCCCGAGTATGTACTCGTCACCTCACGTACACGACCTTCACATGGCACAATTATCACAAATGACTCAAATCCTAAGGGGTAGCTCCCCCCTCCCACAAAGTTAGGCAAGATACTTACCTCAAAGAAGCTAGACCAATACTCTAAAATGACCTTCTCGAGTGAGACAACCTCCGGACGACTCAAATCTAGCCAAATAACTTTACATCATAAATAAAACTCATAGGAAATAATTCCGGATAATAAATCTTCGATCTTTAATAAAAACTAAAAACTCAACCCAAAAGTCAAGCCCCCGGCCCCCACCTTGAAACCCGAAAAAATTCACAAAATCCGAACACCCATTCGATAACGAGTTCAACCATACCAAAATTATCAATTTTCGATATCGAATCGCCCTTCAAATCCTCATTTTACATTGTTGAAAGTTTTTCTCAAAATTCTCATTTTCCCAACTCAAACCACTAATTAAATGATAAAAATAAATAAGGAATCATGAAATACAATAAATTTCGGATAAAGAACACTTACCCCAATCAACACGTGAAGAACCCCTCAAACATTGCTCAAATCCGAGGTCTCTAGCTTAAAAAATGAAAAATGGACAAAATCCACGATTTTGAAAATTATATTCTGCTGCCCAGGGATTTACAAATCGTGATCGCGGAAATGCAATTGCGATCGCGAAGAAGGAATGACTACTGCCCAAAAATATACTACGCAATCGCGAACAAATTCATGCGATCGCGAAGAAGGGAAAAACTGCTGCCCCAAGAAATATGCTACGCGATCGCGAACGAGTACATGCGATCGCAAAGGAGAAAACAAATACCAGGTGCTAAGGGTGTGCTACGCGAACGTGGAACTTGGAACACGAACGCGATGAAAGAGAACTCACATGTACGTGATTGCGAAACACTCCTTGCGAACGCGAAGAACATTTTCTGCCTGACTCCAAATTACACTACGCGAATGCGATGAAGAACACCAGATACCAGCAAATCAGCAGTCCAACAACATGGAAAAATCGCTCGTAGCCCATCCGAAACACATCCGAGTCCCCCGGGACCCCGTCTGAACATACCAACTAGTTTCATAACATAACGCGGACCTACTCGAGGCCTCAAATCACATCAAATAACATCGAAACTATGAATCGTACCTTGAACGAACTTATGAACTTTCAAATCTTTCAATTTTCAAAACTCGTGCCGAAACATATCAAATTAACCCGGAATAACGTCAAATTTTGCATGCAAATCCCAAATGACATAACAGAGCTAATCCAACTCTTGGAATCTTAATCCGATCCCAATATCAACCAACTCCCGGTCAAACCTCTCAATCTTCCAAAACTTCAAATTTTTAATTTTTGCCAAAATGCTTTAAATTATCCTACGGACCTCCAAATCCAAATCCGGACACACGCCTAAGTCCAAAATTACCATACAAAGATATTGAAATCATCAAAATATCATTTCAGAGTCGTCTACACAAAAGTCAAATTCCGGTCAACGCTTACCGCTTAAGCTTCTAAAATAAGAATCCTTCTTCCAAATTGACCCCGAATCATCTGAAAATGAAAATCGACCATACACGCAAGTCATAATACATAATACGAAGCTGCTCGAGACCTTAAGTCGCCGAACAGGACGCTAATTCTCAAAATGATCAGTTGGGTCGTTAAATTCTCCCTATTTCGTTCGTCCTCGAACGTGTCAAGAACCATTCTGAAGTCATCAAATCAGTGAGTGTACTCACCATACATATACTCGCGGGTGATTCCACATCACCCCAATCCATATAGGCCCGACAATACTATCTCAACTAAAAATTATTCCTTCCACCTACACTGGTAAACCTTAGAACCAAATTGCTCACCATCCGGTTGTTTCCAAAAGAATCGATTCCCATATCGACACGCGGGTGTCAGCCTCATCCAGCTGCAACACTCATTCCTACACCCCCAAGTACAACTACACGATATAACACATCACACCTATGTCCATAATAACATCTCTGATCACGATAGTTGTCCATAATCAAATCCTGCACCGACAATTAACCTCATATCCGCTAGAACCCTAGTCCAAACCTTTACAACACTGACAACAATGCAAGAAATATGAAGACCTCATAATTATTCACCGAATCGACAAGTCACATCTAACGCCACATGGGCACACACCTCGCAAGCTAAAACCCAATAAGTACACCACGAATATGATCGAATATACAAGGAAACACATGAAAGAACTATCAAATAAGCTCTACAGGCAAAACTCCCTATCGGTACCACACTACGAATTAATTTTACAAGGATCTCATCCTGATATAACTTCTACCGCGGCACGCAGCCCGGTTCAAACATATCAAATCTCATAAGAATGCGAAGATCCCATCCTCAACTCTGAACCACAAGTAGTATACACATCATACCAAATGGAGTCTTCTACTAATTCCATTTTGCGATAAATCATAACACACAAATCTCCATGCCTATAAAGCATCTAAACCAAAAATCGTAACCAACTACCCAGAAATCACATCAAAACTACCGTAATGAGTAACAGAAAGTCACTTCTAGTCTCAAAGCTCTCAATAATGAATAGAAACAAAATGATAAGACTCAGGCTACCACTATGGAATCTCCCAATAGGGGTAAACACATAAGCCGATTATAAAATCACAAAACTCACCCATATGTGAAGCAAAATAATAGGACTCACCCCGATAAGCAGAATCAAATCAAAATAAGAATGATGCCCCTCTATCACAATTAAAACCATTCATGTAACGACATCATCAGGTGCATCGGCCTCAGCCCTACCATAGAAAGTATATCAACGGGCCGGGCCTCTCCCTCTTGGGCGCCCTCTACCCATCCGAATACTCCACTACGATACATCTGTCCAGAGTCTGGGAAAATCTCTCACCATGTGGCTGGTATCTCCACACTCAAAGTAAACTCTCTGCTGACGTGGCTATGGAAACTATCCGGTACGGGTACCCTGAGACCCATGGGTACCTGAAATATCGTGCGAAGTCTAAAGTGTAAACTGAACTGGCTGACCCACAAAACCTCTACCATACTGTACCCTGCCCCTAAAATAGGGACCAGTAGATCCTCCTAGTCTACGAGTCCTATTAGTCTCCCTGTCCTCTCTCCCCTGACCCCGCATGCCCTCTCTCTCTTAGCCCCACATGCCCTGTAATCGACGATTGATCTCTACTACTTGCTGAAATAGAATATCTGACTCCAACTCCCGAGCCATGCTGAACCAGATATGATGAATGAGCCAACCTGCAGACTCACTCTCTGACTGTAGAGACCAAAGCAAGTATATGTCTGGAAAAATCACTGAATCTAACGGCATACTCTAACATTGACATAGTGCCCTGATGCAGATGCTCAAACTCCACGCGCTATGCATGCCGAAAGGTCTGAGGAACAAAGTCTCAAGAACATCTCTGAAAATAGAGTCCATGAAAGTGAAGTTGCATCGGCCGGACTACTCAACTCATACACTCGCTACCACTGATATGTTGCTCCCTTAAGCTAGAATGTAGTAAAAGCAACCCCACTCATCTCCATAATACCCATAGTATGGAGAATGCGGTGGCACTCCTCTAGAAAACCATGGGCATCCTCTGAAGCCAAACCACATAAAGTTGGAGGGTGATACTTCTTGAACCTCGTAAGTCTAAGCTGTTCCTCCTCAGATGTTGCTGCCCTAAGCACGGGCTAAACTGGAACAATAGGCTATGTCAGCATGATACTTGGAACCTAACCGACATGGACTCGCTGCTCTAGGGTACGGGCGGTGGGAGTCTGAGCTCCTCCTCTGGTCTGTGAAGTAGTTGGCACAACCAGAATCAACCCCGCCTGAGCCAATGTACCAAACATGCTTAGGAATTATGCTAAAGTCTCCAGAAGTCCCGGGGTAACAACAGGCACCTCTGGTACCTGTTCCCCAATCGGAGCTACTAGTGGCTCCTCAACTGCTGCTCTGACAGGTGCTCTAGCTACAACACGTGTTCCTCTTCGGCTTCTACCTCTTCCTCTTCCCCGGCCCCTAGCAACACCGGATCTGGGGGCAGTATCGTCGGTAACTGCGGCTTGTATCCTCACCATTGGTGAAAGAATAGAATGAAAAAAGATCAAACTACGAGATCAATAAACTCGCACGATAGGAATAAAAGAAGTGAAACTTTCCTAATAGTTTCGTAGCCTCTCGAAGATAATTACAGAGGTCTCTATACTGATTCGCAAGACTCTACTAAACTCGCTTATGACTCGTAGCACCTATGAAACTAGGGCTCTGATACCAACTTGTCACGACCCCACTTTCCCCTTCGTAGGATGTCGTGATGGCACCTAGTCTTTACGACAAGGTAGGCCTAACACTTACTGAATTAATTTATAGAAATTAACCAACAAAACTATTAAGCAAAAATTAGATATTTCTAAATGAACCCAATATTTACAAAAATGAATAACATCTCAAACACCGATAGTACAAGTCATAAACTTTACCGAGTTTGCTAGAAAATCCCTAAGTACAACTGTTTCAGAATATAAATAGACAGTACAAGGTAAAATTTCAGAAAGTGACTACGAGGCTTGCGAACGAGATGGCAGGTTTACCTTGAGTCTCCACAATAATGCTCTACCAGCTAGGTAATAATCAACAACATCTGAGGTACCTGGATCTGCACAAAAATATTCAGAAGCGTTGCATGGGTATACCACATCGGTACCCAATAAGTATCAAGACTAACCTCGGTGGAGTAAAGACGAGGGACAATCAAGACACCCACTGGACTTAACAACCTGAACAAGTATAAATGTAGAACTAACAGGGAATAATATCTCTATAATTCTAGGCATGATGACAATAATAATACAATGCTTGTAATAGGAACTAAAAGCAATAGTTTGCAACGAGACACAACATGCAACAACAGTGTAGAGTAAGTTGTACACAGTTAAAATCCGGTGAAACCAAATAAAGAAAAATAAGTAACAACTCAATAAGAACAACCGCTATCTCACCAAGTTTATCCAAGAATTTCCTTGAGGTACCGAACCTCAAAATCACAAGTCACGAGTCCCAATTTGTGAACCCTAATCACTTGGCATCTTTTGCCCATATTGCAACTGATAATTGCACGGGCGACTCACGTGCCAATAGGATGACATTATCTAATATCCGCATGGATCACTCACATGCCAACAATAAGAGCAACTCTCACCCAGAAGGTAAGTAGATGAGAGTACATATAAATGGTCAATAACCTCATGATTCATCTTCTTAAACCGATACGAGTGATTAATTACGTGTATGCTTGTGCGAGTGTTCTATCACAGTTCAAGCCAACAAGTAAGAGTAGAGACAATGAATGACACATAAGAAACGATCACCACAAAATGTACAAGGTAAAACTCATACAAGATAGGAATGCCACTACACAAATATCAACAAAAATAATGCCCCCAAGCCATCACAAGTCATCACAAATCATTCCCCGACATATCCCACCTTGTCTCGCCACGTGCACAATAATAAGGTAAATGTCTGCCTTGTCTCACCACACGCGCATAATAATATTGCCACCTTATTTCGCCACATGGGCAAACTCACATATATATCCCGCCTTGTCACACCGCAAGTGCAAAATCAGCAATAACAATAGCACGACAGAAATGTCGTACAAACACCTGAACATCCTCCCAACAATATCATGTGTGCCAAAAATATAACAACACAATAAAATGACTTCCACAACATGTGCCCATATGCCACAATATTTCCTCAAAATAGTTTCAATACCACAACTATGTATAGCCCTCGACTGAACAACACTGAGTACAATAGCAACATAAGAAATGGAAGGACGAACTCACAAGGAAAGACACAACATGTGATAATGGTCTCAAAAAGAATAGCTCAATAAGGGAGAGATAATGTGTAACAAGGATTTCCACAAAAGTACAACTCGACGATAAGAGAGATAGTATGAATCAATGATTCCAAATAAGGATAACTCAACAATGAAAAAGGATAACAAAACTTCATTTAAGATACTTACCCTAAAACCTAAAGTTAGGCAAGATACTTACCTCATAGAAGCTAGATTGATACTCTAAAATGACCTTTTCGAGTGAAACAACCTCCGGACAACTCAAATCTAGCCAAAATAACTTCACATCATAAATAAAACTAATAGGAAATAATTCTGGATAATAAAGCTTCGATCTTTAATAAAAACTAAAAAGTCAACCTTCAGGCCTGCACCTCGGCACCTGACAAAATTCATAAAATCCGAACACCCATTCGATAACGAGTTCAACCATACTAAAATTAGCAATTCCTGATATCGAATCGCCCTTCAAATCCTCATTTTACATTGTTGAACGTTTTTCTAAAAATTATCATTTTTCCCAACTCAAACCACTAATTAAATGATAAAAATAAAAATAGAATCATGAAATACAATAAATTTCAGATAAAGAACACTTACCCTAATCGAACACGTGAAGAACCCCTCAAAAATCACTTAAATCCTAGGTCTCTAGCTCAAAAGATGAAAAATGGACAAAATCCACGATTTTGGAAATTATATTTCGCTGCCCAGTGATTTACATATCGCGATCGCGGAAATGCAATTGCGATTACGAAGAAGGAATGACTACTTCCTAAAAATGCACTATGCGATCGCGAAGAAGGAAAAAATTGCTGCCCCAAGAAATGTATTACGCGATCGCGAAAGAGAAAAAATACTAGCTGCTAAGGCTGTGCTACGCGAACACGGAACTTGGAATGCGAACGCGATAAAGGAGAACTCACATGTACGCAATCGCAAAACACTCCCTGTGAACACAAAGAATATTTTTTGCTTGCCTCCAAATTACACTACCGAACGCGGTTGTTTCATCACGAACGCGATGAAAAACACCAGATACCAGCAAATCTGCAGTCCAACAACATGGAGAAATCGCCCGTAGCCCATCCGAAACACTCCCGAGGTCCCCGGGACCCCGTCCGAACATACAAACTTGTTGCATAACATAACGCGGACCTACTCGAGGCCTCAAATCACATCATACAACTTCTAAACTATGAATCGCATCTCGAATCGAACTTATGAACTTTCAAATCTTCCAACTTCCAAAACTCGTGTCGAAACATACAAATTAACCTGGAATGATGTCGAATTTTGCATGAAAATGACATAACAGAGCTAATACAACTCTTAGAATTACAATCCGAGCCTGATATCAACCAAGTCAACTCTCTGTCAAACCTCTCAACCTTACAAAATTTCAAATTTCTAATTTTTTCGAAAATTCTTCAAATTATCCTATGGACCTCCAAATCCAAATCAGGATGCACACCTAAGTCCAAAATTATCATACGAAGCTATTTAAATCATCAAAATATCATTTTGGAGTCGTCTATACAAAAGTCAAATTCTGGTCAACTCTTATTGCATAAGCTTCTAAAACAAGAATCCTTCTTCCAAATTGACCCTGAATCATCCGAAAACCGAACTCGACCATAAACGCAAGTCATAACACATAATACGAAGCTGCTAGAGACCTTAAGCTGCCGAACAGAACGCTAATGTTTAAAACGATATGTCAGGTCGTTACAGGGTTAAATTGTATCTTGCCCGATTTTTATGTTTTCAAAGAACCTGATTTTTGGAACTATCCAAACAGACACATACAGAAATACTTGCGGAAAATTAATCATTATAGAGATTTTTACGTGGAAAACCTCATTGCTCAAAGGAGTAAAAACCATGATCTACCAAGTAGGATATTTCTCAAATCTCCACTAAACTTTAAAGAGCGGTTTTAAGTTACAGCTCTATAGCCAATAGGAGCAACTCTAGTACCCTAACCCCTACAATCAATCCAATTGTAGCAAACCCCTTTCCAAACTAACTTTAGTCTAGGAAGCTTACAGAAAATCAAGTTTCAACAATAACCTACTATTACACTTCTTAAAAAGCAAATATGTGACAATTTAGAGCACTTGACTCAACCTAACAACTATAGAATTCGAGCAGCTTCATCTTTAGGAAGTGCTTCTTCAATTGATTAGCTTGAATCTTCAGAAGTGTCTTGAAGTGCGGCACAAAAAGTCTTCTTTTATAGTCGTAAGGTCGGCAAAACATCTTCTTCTATTAATGCTCCAAAACCTAGAATATTTTGATTAAGAAAAACCTCTCCTATTTAGATTTGGTTTCCTTATTTGTTTCCAACTCTTCAACCTTCCTATTCCATGCAAGTCTTCCCCATAAATACAAATTCCCTTTTGTCCACGAAGTCCTCCAACTTGTGTATTCCTTTTAGGGCACAAACATAATCTTGTGTGGATTCTAACTTGCATAGGAATAGGACCAGATCCAATCGGATTTGACAAGATTGTCTAGGTAAGTGTCGTGTAGTAAGAGGCATAGTTATGAACCCTGTAGACCATACCTATGGGGTGGTGAAGGGAGAGCTCCAATTGGTAGAAAACAAATGGCCTTCCACACCCGATCATCATTTAGCCATTGGTCTGCTATGAACTTGGTTCACTTGGCATTCACATCTCTTATCTGCACAACAGCCTGGTAGCACACAAAATTATGACATGAAACCTGGTTCTCAGATATAGTTTGTTAATCATCAAAAATATAATAAATTCTCCATTTTTGATGATGGCGAACCTATGTGCAGATCAGTCAGCAGCTTGCTCAATTTTCATCAGTCTTCAGCATAAAAACCAGTTTCATTTGACAACACTCTTCTTCAATTTGTACATGTTTTCACACGTATAAGGGACTCGCCCCACATTCATGCACATGTGCAAAAGACTCGCTTTCCATTAATTGCAACCCTATAGATGGCTAGACATGATTCATTATAAAGACCTGTAAACAGACAACTCAAAACATCCTCCATTATTAGTCCAAGTGCATTAAGGCACCGGGTTTATAGATTATGCACATACTTAACTTTTTCCTTTTGGCATCATCGAAAAAATAAGAAGTCAGTGAAGATAACGAGAGAATATAGCAATATAAAACTCGTGGCCGCTGGGGCTACACTAACATGTATATATCATAAGAAACATAGATAAATAACCCAATGCGAATTTGCTCAGACAAAGAACACAACACTTAGCCAAAGAAAATAGGAAATTATATTCATTTGTCATTATTTTTATCCCACATTAAGCCCAAAGGGCTCAAACCAAAAGACGGTTAAACAAACCCATCAAACTGCCAACAACATCAAAAATAAAAAAGACAAAGATAAAAATCCATAAACTAGTCATAGAGGGGGTAGGACAAGGGACTGACTAAGGGAAGATTAGGAAACCGAAGAGGGCTGAAGACCAGGTTCTTTGATGGAAGAGGATTCTCTGTGAATACGTTTTTTAAGCCTGTCAAATCTAGTAGCAGAAGGTTCCTGCTCTTTCTTCATCTCCTCCTTAGCCTCCTGTTTTCTTTCTTCAATGAGGCAATTTCCTCTATCATTTTCTCCTTTTCCTCACTAGCAGCAGCCAACTCCTCTAGAAGGTTAGTGGCCATACTTTTACTTTTAGTCCCCAGTGGTCTAGTAACATAGTCATACTTATTCAAGGTCTCCTCATAAAACATGTACTTTTTGGTTCCCTTTTTAGGACCTATGAGAGGAACCTTAAAATGCTCAAACACCCTAGTCAGCAGAAACCCATAGGGTAGAGTATGAGTACCCTTCTCCTGATCAACAGCCCTTGCCATGTGCTTCAGCATTAGTGATGGAAGATGGCATGTTCTTATCTAGAACTTCCATCACTACCAAGTCCAAGTAAGTGGCCTCATGCCTCCTTTCAGATCGAGGCAACAGATAGTTGTTCACAAACTCAAACAATAGCTTGAGACAGATTTCATCTCCCTCTTTCTTACCTTTCTTGCCATCAACTTTTTTCTTTCTTGTGTGTACTTATTAGTCAATTACATGGCATCCTCTTTATCTCCCAACTCAGGTCACTCACGCCTCACATAAGTGTCAAAGCCCTCCACTGGCATATTCAAAATCTCCCCCAGTAATTTAGCATCAAGAGCTAGGTCCACTTCCCTTATTTCAGAACTCACTATGCTATCTTTCAGAACTTTGAAGTTCTTATAGAAGTGAAGCATTGATTCACTATACATGATGGGAAGTGGACACAAAAACATGTATGTCCACCTCGGGACCTCTAACTTCTCTATCAACTCCTTCATCCCAAAAATGGTCATAACAGCTGGGTCAATTATTCTACCCTTCAACATTATCAACCTAGCACATTACTCCTCTTACTCCTCTCTGCCTACCATAGCAATATTTCTCTAAGTCGTTTTTCCTATGTTTGGAACTGGTTTTTTTCACTTCTGGCTCGAAAGCTGTAACTTTTCTCTTCTTGGTGGAGCTCTCATTGGGAGTGGCTAAAGATGATTTAACCTTCTTCTTCCCTTTTATTTGAAGAAGCACTTACTATTCATTTTCTTATTCTTCATCCTCATCTCCATTCACCAGATCAATCTATTTGACATCAGACTCAACAATCAGTTGGAACCCCTCTCTATCTTTCTTCTTTTTCTTACTCTTCCCTAAGGCCTTCTCAAGGGTTGACTTGCTTTTTTCTCTGGTTACAATGTTCTTCCTCCTAGTGTGATATACCCAGGGACATAACATCCTATTTTGCCACAACCTTTACCCTCTTAGGGAGGTTTTTTTTCTCAACCTGTTTCCTTTCCCTCATCCTCTAATCAGGTTTATCAGTGATTCATCATCATTGCCAACACTATTTTTCCCCCAACTTCTGACTCCCCTTCCTTCTCTTCTTCCTCCTCAAATTCATTCCAGTCAAAGGATTCTGATTTTTTAGTATCAACGTTCAAAGAATCATGTTCTTGAACCTCATCAATTCTTGCACAACCAACACTTCAATATCAGCCAATTCTCCCTTACCGATAGCAGAAGGTCCTAGTTGTTTTCTAGGAGCTTCTGGTGCTTCTCTCCCACACTCATACTCTCCCCAAGATCTTCCTGCCTAGGTTCCTTCGTTGTTTCTTCAGTTGTTCCCTCATAAATAATTTTATCGACCTCTTTTTCTTTTGACAACTCATCCACTCTATCTTCTTCTGCCTGAGTTTCCACTTCTACTCCTTCACTCAACTTATCATTGGCCACCCCTTCTGACTTTTTAGTATTATCCTATATCTTCTATTCAACATCAGCTTTCCCCCTTAATTTGTGGCTCTCCCACAATTGGGTTTCCACCTTCAGACCCTTCATTTTTTTATTCATCATCGGTGTAGTCAACCGCCAGTGAAGGCTTTTGGTGGGGAATATGGTTCTTGGGGAGACTCGATTGGGGTGGTCATAGAGAAATGTGTAGAAGGGTTAGGAGTAGGGTTTTGTTCAGGGATTTCAAAGGTAGTTTGGCTTGGTGAGTTCGACATTACTATGAATTTGAGAATTTTGAAGGAAAGAGAAGTTAGGGTTTAATTGCAAGCTTGGGTGATTCTTGAATAATCTTGATTGAATTAGAGGGAATGGGCATGCAAAAGGATTTTATAGAGTGTGATTGTATAGTTTACAGCTTTGATTTTTTCTTTTAATTAATCCTAATCCGATCCTAAGAGGAAAAGAGGATACCCATCCATTTTGAATTTTGAAAATTGGCGGTTACAGGCTTTAATTGAGCGACAGAGACTTGTTCAGGGAAATTTAGGAAATTATTCTTGATTACACGTGACCCTGAACTACTCATGATTGCCCTACGATTGACGGTTATTATTTTAGAATATGATCTACTTTTAATTTTAGGGGTTGGAGAGAATGGGATATAGAACATAAACAAGGTGAGTGAGAACCTGGTTTTAATCACATGACAGTTTAACATTTAAGTAAAACTATCAATTGGAAATGGGGTACATACTTGAGTGTCACGCAATCAGGTTCTTTGACTAATTTCCTCAATTTGGGCTGACATAACTTTTCTGGTCCAGGTTTTTGTCATTAGATTAAGCATCCGTGCCCTAGAATCAATGTCATGCGTACATACCTGTTACAGTATAAGATTGAGTTATATATTATTCATTACATTTACTCACTAGAAAAATGATTAAGATATAGCCAATCATTGAGGGAGGTCAAGAATATCCTAATCCATTTTGATCAAACCAAGCTCAAACAGTTTCTTTCAAAGTGATTCCCGCTCAAATCTTTGGTGAATATGTATGCAATTTGCTCCTCTGTCTTGCAAAAATCCATAGAGATGTGATCTTTCTCAATACTATCTCTCAAAATGTGGTGCCTCACATCAATATGTTTAGTTATCTTATGGTGGATCGGGTTCTTGGCCATGTTTATAGTACTTGTGTCATCACAAAATACGAGACCCTTTCAATCACTACTCTATAGTCTTTCAGTTATTGCTTGATCTATAATAGTTGACCACAACATGATGCAACTGCTACATATTCAACATCAGCAGTTGATAAAGCTACCGAATTTTATTTCTTTGATGCTCATGAGATTAAACATGACCCAAGAAAATGAGCCATCCCTGATGTGCTCTTCCTGACTACCAAGTATCCAGCACAGTCAGCATCTACATAACCAATCAATTTGAAGGAATCTCTAGTTGGGTACCAAAGAACTAGGTCTTAATTACCCTTAAGATATCTCAAGATTCTTTTAATAACCTTCAAGTGTGATTTTTTTGGACTTGACTTAATCTTGCACACAATCCCCCACTATACATAATATTAGACCTACTTGAGTTAAGGGACCCAATCATCCCTTTGTACTTCTTTTCATCAACGAAGATACCAGTTTCATCCATATCTAACATGGTTTCAATAGCAATGAGAGTATTAATTGTCTTTGCATTGTCCATATCAAACCTTTTGAGTAACTCCTTGATGTATTTTTGTTGATATATCATGATTACATTAGCATACTGCTTAACTTGAAGTCCAAGGAAAAATTTAATTCTCTCATCATGCTCATTTCGAATTCACTTCCCATAAATGTGGAAAATTCATTGCACAAGGCTTCGTTTGTGGCTCCAAAGATGATGTCATCTATGTATATTTGAACTATCAGTAAGTTCAAATGTGGCAAATTCATTTCACAGTCTCTCATACCAAGCCCTTGGAACCTATTTTAAACCATAAAATGCTTTGTCCAATTTATAAACATGATTTGGAATTCATGACTTTCAAATCCTGGAGGTTGTCGTACAAACACATCATCTTTCAAATACCCATTTGGGAAGGCACTCTTCACATCCATGTGATACAATTTGAAACCCATGTATGATTCAAAGGCAATGAGCATGCATATTGCCTCCATTCTTGCAATAGGAGCAAATGTTTTATCATAGTCAATGCCTTCTTCTATATTATAGTCTTGTACAACCAATCTTGCTTTATTTCTAGTAATGTTTCCTTGTTCATCCAGCTTGTTCCTGAACACCCACCTAGTTCCAATGATTTTTCTATCATTTGGGTTAGGAACCGGTGCCACACTTTATACCTTTCGAACTGATTTAGATCCTCTTGCATAGATACTATCCAATCTGCATCTTGAAAAGCCTATTTAATGTTCTTAGGCTCTACTATAGATATATAAGCTGTGAAGGCAATATGTTTCTTAATTTTGATCTGGTCACCATCCCAGAATCAATTGGTGTTAGCATATTAGTAAGTGGATGAGGGCTATGATGTTTCCAGGACCTTGTATGTAGACCTTGAGTGTTATTATTTCCTTCAAGCTCAACAGTGGAACCCGGTGCAATGCCTTCTGTCTGATTCTCCTGATTTGTTTCCCTTGTCGGTTGTACATCCTGCTCAGCTTCCAAAGGACCTAGTTCTTGCTCTGTTTTAACAGCAGCCTTTGGGAGTCCTTGGTCGGACTGTTCTTCATTGTTTTTCGCAGGATCAAACTCACCATCATAAGTAACCTATGTACCTCTCTCAGCCAAATGTTTACTCATAAAAAATTATATGTATACTTTCTTCAACAAACTTAGTTCTTTTGTTGTAAACCTTATAATATTTACTATGTGGTAAGTAACCTGGAAAGGCACCCTCATTACTTTTAGCATCAAACTTCCCTAGAGCCTCTTTACCATTGTTGTGTACAAAATATTTGCTAACAAAGTCTTTTAGGTGGGCTACATTGGATTTTCTGCCCTTACGTAATTTATTTGGGGTCTTATCAATTATTGACCTAATCATGTACTTATTTATGATATAGCATGCAGTATTCACAACTTCAGCCCAAAAGTTTTAGGAAGTCCACTACTAATTATCATAGTTCTGGCCATATCCTCCAGAGTTCTATCTTTTATTTCTACAATACTATTTTGTTGTAGTGTCCTAGATGCAGAAAAATTATAATCTATACCATTTCCAGTACAGAACTCTACAAAGTTAACTTTTTCAAATTCAATTCCATGGTGAGATCTAATGCTAACTACATGACTATTTGCTTTTTGCAGTTTTTTCACAAAAAGCCACAAACATATCATATGTTTCATCCTTAGTTTCCAGAAATATAGTCCAGGTAAATCTAGAATAATTATCAATGATTACAAACACATACCTCTTTTTACCTCTACTCTGAACCTTTATTGATCCATATAAGTCCATGTGAAGCAGTTCTAGAGGTCGAGAGGTACTTAACACTTTGTTAGATTTGAATGATGATCTGACATGCTTACCGTTAACAAAAGCATCACTGATTTTATCTACGTTGAATTTTGACTTCGGCAACCTAAGGGCCAGGTCCTTGGAATTCAGTTTGTTCAACAAAGAAAAACTGATCTGCCATAGTCTTTTGTGCCACCGAAAAGAGTTAGTATCAAGTGCACTAAGAGTTGAAAGTTCATTTTCAAGTAAATATATAATATCAGCTTTGTAAATATTTTTGTGCCTTTTTCCCTGGAGGACCAGGTTGACAAAGTTTTTATTTGTAACCATACACTTCTTAGAAGTGAAGAAAATCCGGTTCCCTTTGGCACACATTTGGGAAATACTCAACAAGTTGTGCTTTATACCTTTAACATAATACACATTTTTAATAGCATGAGAGTGAGACTTACCAACCTTACCTATGCTGATTATATATTATTTTATGCCATTTATGAATCCCACACTCCCTCATTGATAGGCACTCGGTGAGAGAAAATTATCTCTATTTTCAATCATGTGGCGGGAGCAAGCATTGTTAACATACCACCAATTCTTTCTTCCTCTCACCTTAGCCTAAAACAATATCCAGGGGTTAGCTTAAAGAACCCATACAAATTTAGTTCTCTTTATTTGAGTAAAAGGATGAATAACATTCTTCTTAGTCCGCCCTAAAAGGTTTCCACTTTCCAGTGAAAAATCAGGTTTCATCACTTTCCTTTTCTCAACATATGCAATATTGTTTTAGGCCTTCTTGAATTCTTGTTGAGCATGTTTCTTTGAAGTGACCATTAGTACCATAATGAATGCAACGGCGATTGTCAAAAATGTCCACATACTTACTAGGATGATTGTATGGAATTTTAGTCTTAGTATGTCATAGACCCCTTATGGTTACTACTGTGATTTTCATGCATCTTAAATATAATTTGGGAAGATCTAGTCCACTTTAAGTTCTTCTGTCACGACCCAAAATCCATTAAAGGTTGTGATGGCACCAAACACTGCTGTCAGGCAAGCCAACACTAAATACTTAATTCAGGTCTTATTTTAATATTTTTGCAATCATAGTTTTTCCCCTCAATTAAATAATAGAAGACGGAGTTTACAAAATACATAGTAATATCTTTAAAACTCCAATACAGTGCAACCAATAATCATCCCAAAACCCGGTGTTACAAGTGTATGAGCATTAACTAGGAATATAAAATAAAATACAACAGCTGTCCGAAATACAAATTGGACAGGAAAAATATAAGTATCTGAAGAAGACTCTGTTGGCTGCAGAGCGTCATATAAAATACAGCTCACCTAAGTCCCCGCCATAATCACGCCTCTACGCCCACAATGCAGCTAAACATATGCGTACCTACACAAAAATGTGCAGCAAGTGTAGCATGAGTACATAAATCAGCGCGTACCCAGTAAGTATCCTGCCTAACCTCGAAGAAGTAGCAACAAGGGGTCGACTCGGACACTTACTATGGGCTATAATTAATATACCAATGATATGATGAATTATGAATTTTATGAGGCAACGGTACACACAATAACATGAGGCAGGTAAGTAATTCTCTTATTAATAGGGGATTTCCAAATTTATTTTCATCTTTTTAAAAAAATTATATCTCCGGCCCTTGAGGCCATATCAATTATCAATATCCAAAACAATCAATTAAGTCATGCGCAAATCATGCCGATGTCGTACGACCTGATCCAATAAATATTTAAACTATGCACTGCCATAGGGTCGAATGGCGCGAACCATAGATGCATCTATTTAATCTGCCGAGGCATTCGGCCCGTTCCACAAAGATAAACATATTCAAACAGTCAATCGAGAATTCATCAAGGGGGATTATCCAAGGAAATGGAAATTGCTCTTTTAACAGTCAAGATATGATGTTTAGCCTTTTGGAAAATTCATTTACCAAGTTCGATATGATTTAAGCATTTTTAAATTGACAACAAGGTTGCAAATATTACAAGTAGAGCATACTTTTGGGTCCTAGACTACCCGGACTTAAGCATAATAGTAGCTACGCACGGGCTCTCGTCACCTCGTGGGTATGTAGCCCCCACAAATAGGAGCACATATTGATTTATTTCATCTACGGGGTAAATTCCCTCTTACAAGGTTAGAAAGGAGACTTACCTCACTCCGAAACTCCATAACCGGCTCCCAAGCCTTTCCGACGACTCAAACCGATGCCCAACGCTCCAAAACTAGCCAAACAATGTGTAAACCAATGAAAATATACTCTAATACTCATAACAATTCAATATACAATAATTCCCAATTCCGCTCGAAAAGTCAAAAAATTAACCCTCGGGAACACGTGCCCGGAGTCCAAAATTTTTCAAAGATAAACATTACCCATAACATTACGAACTCAAATATATAATTTATTCCCAATTCCATGTCCAATTTTGTGGTCAAAATCCAAAAATACCTAGTTCTATGTTTTTCTTCAAAATCTCAAATTTCCACTAGTTTCTCATGATTTTCCAGGTAAAGTTCTAGATATAATCAAAGTATTTAACTTGCAATAGGTGGGAATCACTTACCTTGACATGATGATGAAGATGGAGCTCCAAAATCGCTCCTAGGTCGGCTCCCATAGAGGAAAATGAATTGAAAAGGGCCAAACTCTCGTTTAAAACAATCTGCCCAGATGCTGCCTTTCTTCTTCGCGTTCGCGTGAGCAGTGCCGCATTCGCGAAGGCCTGACCATGCACAACATCGCGTTCACGTTCAATATCTCATGTTCGCGGTAGCCAACTGCCCTCCTTCTTCGCGTTCGCAGTTTATGCTTCGCGTTCGCGAAGGCTTAATGGCTCAGGGTCCCGGCTCCCCTTCCTTCTTCGCGTTCGCAGTTTATGCTTCGCGTTCGCGAAGGCTTAATGGCTCAGGGTCCCGGCTCCCCTTCCTTCTTCGCGTTCGCAGTTTATGCTTCGCGTTCGCGAAGGCTTAATGGCTCAGGGTCCCGGCTCCCCTTCCTTCTTCGCGTTCGCAGTTTATGCTTCGCGTTCGCGAAGGCTTAATGGCTCAGGGTCCCGGCTCCCCTTCCTTCTTCGCGTTCGCGACCACTGCATCGCATTCGCATAAGCTTGACCAGACCTTGCCTCGCATTCGTGTCCACTGCTTCACGTTCTCAAAGACCAAATCCAGCACCCCCAAAATTTGCTTCTTCGCGAACGCGGGACTTCCTTCGCATTCGCGAAGAAGGAAACCAGATACTAGAATTAGTAGTTCCAAAACAACTCCAAATGATCTAAAACCATCCCGAAACACACCCGAGGCCCCCCGGGACCTCAACCAATCATACCAACCAGTCCCATAACACATTACGAACTTGCTCGAGGCCTCAAATCGCGTCGAACATTATCGAAATCAGGAATCATATCCCAATTCAAGCTTAAAGAACTTTAGAACTTCAAACTTCTACATTCGATACCGAAACCTATCAAATCACGTCTGATTGACCTCAAATTTTGCACACAAGTCACATTCGACATTACTGACC
>AWOL01S0041061.1:100467-121423 GCA_000715115.1 Nicotiana otophora | reverse complement strand
CTTCAAACTTCTACATTCGATACCGAAACCTATCAAATCACGTCTGATTGACCTCAAATTTTGCACACAAGTCACATTCGACATTACTGACCTACTCCAACTTTCGTAATAAGAATTTGTCCCCGATATCAAAAAGTTCACTCCCGGTCAAACTTCTCAAAAACCTTCAAATTCTTAACTTTTGCCAAATGACCCTAAAATGACCTACGAACCTCCAAATCCACATCCGGACGCGCTCCCAACAACAGAATCACCATACAGAGCTATTCCCAGGCTCCGAATCCCAAATGGACATTGATAACATTGAAATACACTTCAACTCAAATTTAAGAAATTTTTTCTAAAAATGCCAACTTCCATAATAGGTGCCGAAACGTTCCCGAGTCATCCTAAATTCGATTCGGACATATGCCCAAGTCCAAAATTATCATTCAAACCTGTTGGAAACTTCCAATCCCGATTCCGCGATCATTTACTCAAAAATCACACCTTAGTCACTCTTTCGAACTTAAAGCTTCCAAAATAAAAATTTTCTTTCTAACTCAACTCCGAACTTCCAGAAATTAAATTCCGACCGCGCGTACAAGTCGTAATACCTGAAGTGAAGCTGCTCAGGGCCTCAAACTAGCAAACGATATGCTAGAGCTCAAAAAAACCGATCGGGTAGTTACATCTTCTCTAATTCTAACTTGGCCTTATCCAGATTTTCTTAAAGCATCCTAACCTTTTCAGATTCAACTAGAAGTTT
Organism: Nicotiana otophora; assembly: GCA_000715115.1. Taxonomy (NCBI): domain Eukaryota; kingdom Viridiplantae; phylum Streptophyta; class Magnoliopsida; order Solanales; family Solanaceae; genus Nicotiana; species Nicotiana otophora. The sequence goes on along the minus strand of AWOL01S0041061.1, from coordinate 120,675 downwards.
TTTATTAGCTTATTTTAGTTCACTCTTTAATCTCTCATAGATATTAGTGGCTAAATCATTATCCTTATTGGGAGCATTGAGTAATGTTTTTATTCTCAGTTTCTAAGACAGCCTTTTCATCTTCTAACACAAGAATCTGGTCATTGAGATCAACTACAAAAACTTCAAGATTTTCTCTATTTATTTCCAGATCTTTGTGGTCAAACCTATGTGGTGCATAATTATTTATTAACTGTTCCTTTTCATCAGAAATCTTTTGGTATACATCAATCAAGACACCAGACAAGGAGATTAATGCCAGGAGATCTTCTAGTTCTAAATTATTTTCCTTGGCCATCATTGATTAATCTTCATCTTCATTTTCATCATCATCATCATCATCATAATTAGGACCATCAGTTGAAGATGATTACATGAAAGCCATAACTCTTTTCGCAATTTTGTCCATAGCCTTATTTGTCATCCTCCGTCCATGAATAATCTCTTTTCTGTTGTTTTCCCTTTTCAGGATTGTTCCTCTTCCACTCAATTTCCCACGAGGGGCAGTCTTTGATAAACTGATATTTCTTTCCACGCTTATACCATTTATCAATGTTGTTTTTTTCTACAGCCTTAGATTTGGATGAGCTACCTTTCTTCAGAAATCCACCTTTCCTTATTGCTTGTTGGAAAGGTCTGGTAAGCAGTGCCATATAATCTTCTTCTATGTCCTGCTTCTGAGTGGTCTTGAGAACCAGGTTCTTTGTTTTATGAGGTTCAATAGATTGTCGATCTAAACGATCCAAATAGAGTTTTAACTCATAAGTCTCCAAGTTTCCAGTGAGATCATCAAGAATAATTGTGTTTAGGTTCCTTGCTTCAGTGATTTCATTGACCTTGTTTTCCCTTGAAGAGGGTAGTATGTTCAGAATATTTCTCACAATTTTGTTATGAAGGATAGCTTCTCCAAGAGATATCAGTTTATTGATAATCGATGTGAGCCTAGTATGCATCTCTAGGATGGTTTTCTCATCTTTCATCTTAAACAATTCATATTGCGGGGTTAGCATGTCAATATTTGACTATTTCACTTGAGAGGTACCTTCATGAGCATACTGCAAAGCATCCCATATTACTTTTGTATCTCAGCAAGTTGAGATCCTATTATATTCATCCGGACCAATTCCACAAATCATAATCTTCTAGTCTTTGGCATCCTTTTAAACTCTTTTAACATCTTCTTCTAAATATTTGTCTCTTGGCTTTGGTCCAGTAGGGTTACCTTTGTCTTCAACCAGCATGGAAATCTTTGGTCCCTTCTGAACAATGTCCCAAAGCTTCAGGTCATCTCCTTCTAAGAAGTCACACATCCTTTACTTCCACCAACCATAATATTTTCCATTAAACAATGGTGGGCGGACGGTTGATTGTCCTTGTTAAGCATTTGGTGGTGCAACCATTATAGACCCTTTCAAGATGTTAGCCTCTTATGGAAGAACCTGCTCTGATATCAATTATTATATTAGGATACACCTAGATAGAAGAAGAGGGGTTGAATTGTATCTTGCCCGATTTTTACGTTTTTAAAGAACCTAGTTTTTGGAACTATCCAAACAGAAATACTTGCGGAAAATTAATCATTACAGAGATTTGTACGTGAAAAACCTCCTTGCTCAAAGGAATAAAAACCATGATCTACCCAGTAGGATATTTATCAAATCTCCACTAAACTTCAAAGAGCGATTTCAGGTTACAACTCTATAGCCAAGAGAAGCAACTCTATTACTCTAACCCCTACAATCAATCCAATTTTAGCAAACCCTTTTCTAAACTAACTCTAATCTAGGAAGCTTACAGAAAACCAAGTTTCAACAATAACCTACTATTACACTTCTAAAAATTAAATAGGTTACAATTTAGAGCACTTGACTCAACCTAACAACTAAAGAACTCGAGCAGCTTCATCTTCAAGAACTGGTTCTTCTGTTGATTAACTTGAATCTTCAGAAGTATCTTTTTGCTGTGATGCTATTATCAGAAGTATTCTTAGTGATTTCTCTTAATATCAATAGTCTTGAAGTGCGGCAAAAAGTCTTCTTTTATAGTTGCAAGGTTGGCCGAAAATCTTCTTCTATTAATGCTCCAAAACCTAGAATATTTCGATTAAGGAAAACCTCCCTATTTAGATTTGGTTTCCTTATTTGTTTCAAACTCTTCAACCTTCTTTTTCCACACAAGTTTTTCCCATAAATACAAATTTCTTTTTGTCCACGAAGTCCTCCAATTTGCGTATTCCTTTTAGGTCACGGACATACTCTTCTAGGGATTCCAACTTACATGGAAATACTGGCCTTCCGTGTTCGATCAACATTCAGCCACTGGTTTGCTATGAATTTAGTTCACTTGGCATTCACATCTCTTATCTGCACATGAACCTGGTTGCACACCAAACTGGAATATGAAACCTGGTTCTCACATACGATTTGTTAATTTTCAAAACATAATTTGATACTCAGCTCAACATTTCTAAATTATTATAAATTTTATTATTAAGAAAATAGAAATAGGGTGTTGGCCTTATTTGTTTTAAGACCATTATGTATGCATAGTCAACAAAAATCACAACATATATTCCTTGGACAAAATTTTAAAATATAAAAAACTTAAACTTTTTGCAAACAAGATTTTCTATATATTTTGAGAGATTACTTAGCTAATCAGATTTCGTTTATAATTTTCTTCAAAAAATTCAAAGCTAGATGATTTTCTCACTTAATTTTCCCCCATTTAACAAACCAAAGAAATGATAAGAGAACAATTTTCCATTTCTACTTTTCCCAACATGTCCAAAACTTTGTGGAAATTAACCCTAAAATCCAGAAAATAGCATAAATTGAACACCATAAGGGGTGATCTTTAACTTGAGAGAACTACAGAAATAAGTCAAAAATAGATATTTTTTAGCAATAATTAGCTATTAAGAATAGCAAAATTTTTTCAAGTGATATATAATATTCAAAAACACTTAGAAGAAGTTTTTAAAATGGACATGGATGAAATTCGTTAAAACACATAGATGAGACAATATGTAAAATTTTTGAGAAAGATTGAATGTGCTTTGTGTAACGATCCGACCGATCGTTTTGAGAGTAATAGCCACAATCCCCTATTTACTGTTTCCCCCGTACCTTTTTCTGCTTAGGTAAATTGCCGGGAGGTTTTGTTTTTGGTTTCAGAGTGTTTTGGGACACTTAGTCCCTAAATGGATGTTTAAGCCTTAGGATTTGGACTGTAGGCGAAACCATGGGAAGACGACTCTAGAATAGTATTCTGTCAGTCCTTTTAGCTCCGTTAGGTGATTTTGGGTTTAGGGGCGTGTCCGAATTATATTTTGGTGGTCCGTAGCTCATTTAGGCTTGAAATGGCGAAAATCGATTTTTTGGAGTTTTGGGCCGGTAGTGGAATTTTTGATATCGGGGTCGTTTTTTGATACCGTAAGTTGGAGTAGGTCCGTAATGTTGAAAATAACTTATGTGTAGAATTTGGGGTCAATAGGACGTGGTTTGGTTGGTTCGGCATCGGTTGTCGAATTTAGAAGTTTCAAGTTCTTTAAGTTTGAATGAGAGGATGATTTGTGATTTTAGCGTTAGTTGATGTGATTTGAGGGCTCGACTTAGTTCGTATGGTATGTTATGATTAGTTGGTATATTTGGTTGAGGTCCCAGGGGCCTCGGGCGTATTTCGGATGCTCAACGGGTCATTTTTGGACTTAAGAAGTTGGCAGTTTTTGCTGGTGTTCTACAATTGGTTTCCTTCATCGCGATCGCGTGGTAAGGCTCACGATCGCGTAGAGTAATTGGGAGAACAACTGGGTTATCTCTTCACGTTCGCCAAGAATAGGACGCGATCGCGTAGGTTTGTCAGGTTATGCATCGCGAACGCGTGGGCTAGGCCGTGTTCGTGAAGAAGAAATAAGGCAGCAGTGGAATTGGGTATTGTTCTTCGCGATCGCGTGAGGTCAGTCGCGATCACGTAAGTCTGAGGAGCTATTTCATCGTGTTCATGTGGAGAGTTACGCGTTCACGTAGAGTAAAATAATGGGGCAGCGAAGTTGTTCTTCGCGATCGCGAGGGTGTTTCCACGATCGCGATTAAGGAATCATTGGGCAGTGTTAAAGTCTCCAAAAATGGGAGTTTTACTATTTTTATCAAAAACTTGATTTGGAAGCTCGGATTTTGGATGAGATATTGAGGGATTTTCAAAGATATCAATTGGGTAATGATTCTTAACTCCTTTATGGTTATATTCCACTAATCTATGATTGATTTCATCATTTAATTTCGGATTTTGGGGTTGAAATTGGGAAAAATTTGGAAGAACTTCTTTAACAAAGATTTCGAGTTTTGAAAGGGGATTTGTGATCGGATTTGAGTAATTTTTATATGGTTAGACTCGTGAGTGAATGGGTGTTCGTATTTTATGACTTTTACCCGATTCCGAGACGTGGGCCCCCGGGCGATTTTTGAGTTAATTTCAAAATTTTTGTTAAAGTGTTGATTTCATTAATTAGATGAGTCTATTGTGGTTGTATTTATGATATGTAATTGCTTTTGGCTAGGTTTGGGCCATTCAGAGCAGAATATTCGTGGGAAAGGCATTGTGACCGATTGATTGACCTTAGTTCGAGGTAAGTGGCTTGCCTAAATTTGTGTGGGGGAAATCCCCTTAAGATTTGGAACTATTGTGATATGTGAGCGTCGTGTACGTGAGGTGACGAGTATGTACACGGGCTAGTTATGGTAAAACCCGATTTTCTTACTGAGCAGCAATATGTTTTCCTGTTATTTTGAGTTATACCATTTTAATGAGTACTAATCTATTTTCATTCTTAATTGACTTATTCCAATATGTGTAGCTATCATGTTTAGTCTAATACAACATGTCTACGTATCTTAATTGTTTATGTGAATTATGTGCATCATGCTTAGTGAATTTCCTGCTTCTTTCCTGACTGGTACTTAGTTTAAATTGTAAGCATTTTATGATGTAGTTGTATTTCTATCGTTTGCGCTGCATATTTACTTTGGGACTATGGAACGGTATTCTGGGAGATCCCCTTGTACTGCATATTTACTTTGGGACTACAGGACGGTATTCCGGAAGATCCCCTTGTACTGCATATTTACTTTGGGACTACGGAATGGTATTCCGGGAGATCCCCCTGTACTGCATATTTACTTTAGGACTACGGAATGGTATTCTGAGAGATCCCCCTGTCTTGCATATTTACTTTGGGACTACGGAACGGTATTCCGGGAGATCCCCCTGCACAGTTATATTTAGGACTACGAGACGGTATCTCGGGAGATCCCCTGTTGTGTTTTCTTTGTAATGAGCTGTTACCTTCTATGATTTCATTGTTGTTAAATTTCAGCCTTTATTTTATTGCGGTATTACACTCTATATTGTTTTTATTATATATTTGCCAGTAGGTCCCTGACCTGACCTCGTCACTACTCGACCGAGGTTAGGCTTAGCACTTACTGGGTACCGATTGTGGTGTACTCATGCTACTCTCTGCACATATTCTTTGTGTGCAGATCCAGGTGCACCTTATCAGTCGCACTATTAGTGAGCCGGGACAGCTTTGGAGACTTCAAGGTATATCTGCCGCGTCCGCAGACCTCGGAGTCCCCTTCTACTCTTTCTCATGTCCATTATCTTCTGTATTTTCCTTGTTAGATTCTGATGTATAGAGACCCTAGACTTTTTCTTCTGTAGTTTGTGATTCACGATGTTCCGGGTTTTTGTATTTGTTGTGTATTTTTGAATATCTGGTTAAATTTATATTTTTATTTTATTATTCCGCAAAATATTAGGCTTACCTAGTTGTAGAGACTAGGTGCCGTCATGACGTCACATGGAGGGGAAAATTGGGTCGTGAAAAGTTGGTATCAACGCACTTGGTTCATAGGTGTCGTGAGTCACAAACCGATTTAGTAGAGTCTCGCGGATCGGTACAGAGACTTCTGTACTTATCTTCGGGAGGCTATGGAACTGTTAGGAAAATTTCACTACTTTGATTCCTTGTCGTGCGAAAATTGTTGACTTCAAAGATTCAAAACTTATGTATTCTATTCTCTCACAGATGGTGAGGACACGTACAAGAGGATCTGATGACCAGGCACTCACGCCCCCTGCTAGAGCCGTGAGAGGCCAGGGCCGGGGTAGAGGCCGAGGACGTCCATGTGGTGCAGCCAGAGCACCCGCACGAGCTGCTATAGAGGAGCCCCCAGTAGCTCCAGTTGAAGGGCAGACACCTGAGGCACCTGTTCCTGCACCAGCCCTCCAGGAGACTCTAGCCCAGTTTCTGAGCATGTTCAGTGTCTCAGCTCGAGCTAGATTGATTCCACTTGCTCCTGCCACATCTCAGGCCGGGGGAGGAGCATAAACTCCCGTCGCCGATACTACAGAGCAGTGGGTTCAGGTCGACCAGGTTCCAGAGGTTGTACCAATGTAGTCGGTAGCTCCAGCTCAGCCCGAGGTTAGGGCAGCAGCTTCTGAGGTAGAGCAGCTCAGACTTGAGAGGTACAAGAAGTACCACACACCTACATTCAGTGGATTGGCTACATATGATGCTCAGGGTTTTCTAGAGGAGTGTCATCGTATTCTACGTACTATAGGCGTAGCGGAGACGAGCATGGTTTATTTTACTACATTCCAGCTTAGAGGAGCAGCCTATCAGTGGTGGCGTGCTTATGTGTTGAGTAGTCCGGCTGAGGCAGTTTCACTTACATGGACTCAGTTCTCGGACATGTTTTTGAGAGAGTATGTCCCTCAAAGCCTCAGGTACTCATGGCATGCGGAGTTTGAGCAGCTGCGCCAGGGTGCTATGACTGTGTCAGAGTATGCTGTCCGCTTCAGTGATTTGGCCCGACATGCACCTGCCTTGGTTGCCACAATTCGAGAGAGGGTTCAGCAATTTATTGAGGGACTCCACCCCAGTATCAGGATTAGTATGGCCAGGGAGTTGGAGATGGATATTTCTTATCAGCGGGTTGTGAGTATCGCCAGGAGATTGGAGGACATGCTTGCCCAGGATAGAGAGGATAGGGAGGCCAAAAGGTCCCGAGAGACTGGTTCTTATTCTGTTTCTCGTGCCCCAGCAGCTCGCCATGGTAGGGGTTATGTGAGTCGCCCCGTCCATTCAACTCTTCCAGCCGCCAGTGTTATTCCGGTCATTTCTAGGCCCCAAGAGCCGTATTATGCATTGCTAGTATCTAGTGTGCCTCCTGCATTGGGTGTTGCTAGTGGCCAGTCCAGCAGACCTGGCCCGAGCCAGCCACAGCAACCACGCCCTCCAAGATCTTGTTTTGAGTGTGGCGACACTCGCCATATGGTGAGAGATTGACCCAGGATTAGGAGGGGTGCGCCTCCACAGACTTCTCATCCACCGCGTGCTCCACCGGGTCCTCAGGCTATGATTACAGCACCAGCTGCCACCCCACCTGCTTAGCCAACTCGAGGTGAGGTCGAGGAGGTAGAGGTGGCCCTAGAGGGGGAGGCCAAGCCAGATATTATGCCCTTTCTGCTCGTACGGAGGCAGTTGCGTCTAATTCTCTCATTACAGGTATTGTTCCAATCTGTCATAAAGATGCATCGGTATTATTTGTGTCACGACCCAAACCGATGGGCCGCGATGGGCTCCCGGTACCTTACTCAATCGATTACCAACGTAACGTATCTTTATTATTACATCATCATATACACGTGACATATGGGCCTAATAGGCCAATGTGATCATTTATAAACTTAAAACATAGGCCGACAAGGCTGTACAATCGTTCACGTACACACCATATATCTACAAGCCTCTAAGAGTACATATTTGTCATAAAGGTCGGAACATAGTCCCGACATACCAAACAATACACGTCTAAATCATACTGACCAAACAAGCAACTCCGGAGCAAATGACGCGCACCACTATCTTCTACTGACCTGATCTCCTACTTGGAGGACTCTCGACCTGTCTATCGAGAACTGCGGGCATGAAGCGCAGAGTGCCCAAGCAAAAGGGATGTCAGTACAAATAATGTACCGAGTATGTAAGGAATGGAAATTAGTAAATAATAGACATGAAAGAAACATGGAGTAAAAGACTCAACATGTAAATTTGAATAACTCTGTGAATCATTAATATTTACAATGCCATGCATATGCATATAAATGTCATACCATGCATAGGTATATGCGTTCATAACATCATCAAGCCTCTGAGGGCATCCCATCATATCATCTCGGCCACTGTGGGCAGATCATCAACGTATACCAGCTGATCAGGTGGTGGTGCGTATATAACGCCGTAATGTTTTTTCATATCCCATATACATATATATACATATATATATATATATATATATATATATATATATATATATATATATATATATAAAAATACGCGTATATAACACCATCTGGTCATGGGTCAATGCATATGTATAAATGAATGAAATGCATGAAAATATGTTAATAAGATTTTCTCGTAATGTCATAAAATAATATGCCTGTCGGATAAATTTTATCAAATATGTATTTTTTTGAGACCCATGAACAGAAGATATAATAATAATTCACATGGGGAATCAAGAATATAGACAACCCTAATATTTCTATGAATATAGTCATTTATGAAAATTATGCATTTGCTCGTTTCGTTTGTGTCGTATAGATCATGTCAAAAATAAAGAAGGGATAGCCTTAACATACCTGAACTGATTCTTTTGACAATCCCTTTAACACCCGTTGATTGCGACTACACGTAACGGCAGATCGAATTAGGGGAAAATCCGTATGATGTTCTTGAGGAAGATTACACCGTACTCCCTTATAATCGCAAAATCCCGTTGCTATTATGCTAAGAAGTCTCATATGATTTTTTTAAAGTAACTCACGTTACTATGAAGATAGATGTACCTCTCTTTTGAATTTGATCTAAATCTTGTATAATATTTCTTTGTTGAAGCTCACCCGTCACTATTGAAGATGATTTCATATAAACTCCTTGTTTTGGAGATTTCATCCGTTCATTTCTTTTGATATTCTAATCCATCTCCCTTTAATGAATTAGGGAGGTGATTTTTTAACTTTGAGAGTGTGCCCCACTTTAGGAATTACTTAGCCACAAATTCTCCTAACATGTGACACCTAGTAACCTAAAATAAAGAGTCACCAAGGTTATATATGTTGCTGCCACGTTAATTCTTACCCATTCACAGCCAATTACCAACATCTTAATTAATTGCTAATCTCCCACTAGAATCAATAATTATCCGATTATCCACATAATTAAGAATTATCTCCAATTACATAAAATGATACTCACTTTTAATACATGTTATACACCTTACTATCATGACCATGTGGTACCGTGTATGGCACTAGTCCATAAATACCGGGTATTTTAGCTCGGGTCGTATTTTAACCAAAATGCCAAACTTCGACGAAATTCATTTTCTTCGATTTGCTTACCCTTTCTCCTTCACGAATTTACTCGTCACTTGTTTGAAATAGCATAATGCTTAAAATTTCAAAATAATCCCATTCCCGAACTTACGTTGATTAACTTACGACGAAACTTTAACGTACAAAAATGCGGGATGTAATATCTCATTTTCGAGCTTTCAACAATTTATTTATGGCGTACTTTCACGTATGAAAATATGGGGTGTAACATCATTCCCTCCTTTGGAACATTCGTCCTCAAATGTTGACTGATACACTTATCATTCTCATCACCCATAGCTCTTGCGAATACTTTAATACTCTCCTTGCCATTTAGGTAACTGTTTTGTGAACAAATCCAATAGCCGGGGCATCCCCCCCTTTAGGCCTCTTTCCCACATCATGGTTTGTGATCGGAATCTTTCCAATCTCGTAACTGTTGCTATCTTCTATCATGCATCCTGTACGATGCTGACCTTGTAAGTGCGACTACGCGACACCTCTCTCCTTTTTCCTCTAGCTTTTAGCCAATCTCTAGGCCTCACTTTGTAAACATATACAGAGCTTGATAAAATGTCTCTCTAGGCATATATAGGTATAGTGAAGTTCTTCGCTCGGTACTTTATTGAACTTACGGATATTGATATACCTTATTTCATAGATTCGTTTATCTATCCATATAACTTTACTGCATCTAGCTGGGTCATACTATACCATGACTCTTACTTTGATTTATCGTTACTGAGGTCTACGACCAAACTCCAGGTTACTCTCGTTGCTTGTCCTATATGCATAAAGCTAAGTTCTTTAATGCTTCCTCATTACTGTTCATCCTAAGAATGACGACCTAATCTCATCTCATACTTTCTGACTTTTGTCCATCCATTGTTGATTCACCTCAATATTGATCTACAATATACCACTCATAACTTGAAACTTCTTACGTAATACCTTGCCACTAGGGCTTACGTTGCATCGAGGAATATTTGAAGTGATTTTCCTGATCCACATAGGAGCAATATTGTACTTCAATAATCGATTTTATAGCATCCCAATGTGATTCACCTTACGCGAGTATTTTAATTCCGTACAATTCATGAAATCCTCTTTAAATCATTACTCAACGGAAGGCCCAAACATCATCCTTTATCTATCACAATTACATCCTCATTGTATGCTAGGGCAGCATTCCATCTCTTCTAAATGCTACTGGTCTTAGACTTCTTTGAGTTCATTCAGGCTATACTGAGCTTTCTAGGACTTAGAGAAACCATTAGCTCTCTTGTTTCATAGTCTTAATCCCGAGGACTTATCAATTCTTGTCACCTTCTCACTTGCCCTTGCTATTCCTTACTCCTGTCTTCCTAAAACCTTGTCGCTTTACCATACTTTAGCTTGCGACCTACACATATCTATTTATACTACTTGCAACCTTCTTTAAACTTGCTTGTACCATATATTTCCTTGCGTTATTCTGGAACATCAAGCGAGACATCACATCATTTCTAACTCTTCTTTACTCTCGTAACTGGACCTCTCGATACTTAGAAATCATCGACTGGAAGATATGTCACTGACGACGCCGCTATCATTCCTGGATACTGAATCCCCACGCTTCTAGCCTTGTATCCGCAGTACGGACTATTCCCAACCTTCTGCATTTAAGAATCTCGTACGTTGTTCACTTTTACCTTACTTACCTTAAAATTTCGCATCACATCTTCTATCTCTTTCATGACACCCTTTCACGTAGGTATAATTCATATCCATAACATGAAGCTCTATTATAATACTTGCACCTCTGGTGCACACATAATCCGATGGAAGCTTCATACTAACTTCTTATAAGGATGGTACTTTTCTGACTAGCTTTATCGTAGAGCCGTTATAGAATATGGCTAATGTACTATCTCTCTTGTATTTAAGAGTGATCCTCCAATGTTCTCAATCACGAGGTCTAAATTTTTCTTGGTCCAATAATCAGACTCCTGATTTACTGAGTTGATGTAACTCTTTAGTTTTCTCTTCCTTTTGATCAACCTTCATGTAAGCTTAAACTATCTTCCAATATGCGGCTCCTGGGATTAGTTATTACTTTAGCCTTTCATGGGCGCTATGGACTATCCATGACACAATCTTCTAACAATTCAATCCTTTGTCTATGCCCTGGCTCAATTCTTTCTTTTACTTATACCGGAGTCTTCTACGGCTGTATGATTGTCACATATATGCTTCATGGATAATACTCCAAAATCTTACGTGCATTCATAACGTAACTCCCTCTGGATCACTGATCGAATAATTCCTTTTGTTCCTTCTCCACTTTCTTTAAATGTAAGCAATTACTTTTCCTGGTTGTTTTGCCACTTGTTGCATGTATACTTGGCTTATCTTAGTTCCCACGCATGCCGAAATTTTCGTGCAACTCATATGATCTAGAATATTACTTTTGATTTTTCTTCCCGTTCCTTAGCCACGGTAGGTACCACTTCCTTATAGAGTGCATACAATGTTGTTGTTGTGAGATTGTTGTTACAAGACCATTTCCTACTTAGGTTACTGAGCTTAGGTTGAAGCCTTCTTCCTTACTTTCTCAGCTAGTCTTTCATTGTAGTATTTAGGGAGAATCCTCTAACTCTTGTAAAGGTGTGAGCTTATTACATTATATATTCGACAGACCTTTTGATGTCCTTCCTTGTCTATAATTATCTGTAGTTACTTACTTCCATGCCCTTGTACTTATAGTGTTGCGTCAGAACTGATATTTTGACTGTCTTCCTAGTGGCACTCTCTTTTATTCCTGTAATACTCATACGATACCTTTAACTATCCCAACTCCTATCTGAATATTTTCCAAGGGTCACAATGTCATATCTGCGATACTGAATTCCCCATGTTGGGGTTCACTGTGTTTATCTTGCATGATCTGTTGATTTGTCTGTATCCTCGTGTCTAGCCATAACTAGGCTCTTTCTAAATAAACTACTAACTACTCGTTGGCCCATCCTCATATCAATATTCTGCGTAATCTTTCTTCAATTATTTCCTATGTCTTAACTTACGTCTCGCACTGGCTCCTTATTTATCAATAACATCTCGGGCAGGAGCCCTTACTTCATTTCCTTGATGTCGTGCTTGCATAATGTTTTGGAATTGTAGCATATCAGTAGGGTTTGGATAAGTGCAATCTCATTCCTTTCTCATTTTTATCGCATCCTTCCTTTACCATTCAATAATTACTAGAACCACTTAATTCTGACTTAATGCCACATCACTCCATATTTCCCTCTTTAGGGGAGTACTAATATTTAGTGCTATGATGATCTACGTATAGACGTTATACCTCTTCATCTTTGGCGTCTTTTCACATCATCGATGATCCTTAATCGCCTCGCGGTAATCCTTCTGTACCAAGGATAATAAAATTCCTTATTCGCGAGGGTGACACTTAGTGTAACTGGCACATACAGTCCCTTAAGCTTAACTTTGCTCACTTTGCTTGCTTTAGGGAAGAGACTTCCTGAATGACCTTTAAAGGTTATTCTTCTGTCGTCCATTCTATCATTACCGGAATGCAAATATGAAATTCTCATGATGCTGATTATTAGCAAATCACTCAATCCCTAATTCATGTTCAGATTATCTTGTTCACCGGTCCATACTGATTTTTGTTACTTTGTAATACTGTCATCTTTGGACCTACCGTTGTCATCCATGTATCACAGTTTACTCATAATGCTTCATTAACTCTCTTCTTATTTTCCGTAACATTTATGTCTATCACTTTATTCTGAAAACTCGAACAAGACATTCTTTTGCTTTTAGCTCCCCTTGATCCATCTACTGGCTCTTCGAGTTGCCTAACATTCTCTCTCCACTAGGGACGGGAGCCATACTACGATAATATTCCTCCCTTCAAGGCTTCCAGTGCCTATCTTTGTAGTACTCATATCCAACTGTACTATTTTAGAGTGCACCATTAGGGTGTCTCACGAGGAGATTTATTAGCACATTTGCAATATCCTTTGGGAATGTCAACTAATGCAAATAATCCATCCACCATTTTGGGTTACCCTAACCCCAGCTAGATCCTGATACCCTGCCTTCTCTTATACTACTTCTGTTAGCCCCCATAGGGCATAAATGAGATGGGTGTGGCCGATACATACCTCTACTACTGTTGAAGGTAACTCAAAATGCTTATATCTCCCTTCCTAAATGGTAAATAATGATAATCTTCACAAGCTGGGTACCTCGTACCCTTTTTCATCTTGCTTCTTTTACTGGTTGAAGCTTGCATCTACCTTCTGAATCTCTCGTTACTTTTTATCATATGGGTGAATAGATATTCATGCCTTAGGGCTCCTTTTATAGAAGCTCACACGTCTTAGTACACACATGATCTGCTGGAGACCTTACATTTATCCATCCTAAGCATGATGCAAAAATTGAGTTCCTCTGACTCAACTCTTCCATAGCCACATGCAATCTCTTATCAACCGTCTTTCTAGATGTTGGCATCGTCGTATTATGAATAAGACAGAGTTTAGGAAATTAAGTTCCTACAACTGAGCTCTACCACATGATCTAGATTAAGAAGAAAGAGTGACAGTCCTAAATGCCCTGTAGCCTCCTACTTATAAGTGTGGTGCACAACATACCCATAAATAATACTCTACTAGACACGGATTGTAGAATCCCTAGGACGTAACTGCTCTGATACCACTTTTGTCACGACCCAAACCGATGGGCCGCAACGGGCACCCGGTACCTTACTCAACCGAGTACTAACGTAACTTATCTTTCTTATTACATTATCATATACACGTGACATACGGGCCTAATAGGCCAAAATGATCATTTATAAACTTAAAACATAGGCCGTCAAGGCCGTACAATCTTTCACGTACACTCCATATATCTACAAGCCTCTAAGAGTACATATTTGTCATAAAGGTCGGAACATAGTCCCGACATACCAAATAATACACGTCTAAATCATACTAACTAAACAAGCAACTCCAGAGCAAATGGCACGCACCACTATCTTCTGCTAACCTGATCTCCTACTTGGAGGACTCTCGACTTGTCTATCGAGAACTGTGGGCATGAAGCGCAGCGTCCCCAAGCAAAAGGGATGTCAGTACAAATAATGTACCGGGTATGTAAGGAATGGAAATTAGTAAACAATAGACATGATAGAAACATGGAGTAAAAGACTCAACATGTAAATCTGAATAACTCTGTGAATTATTAATATTTACAATGCCATGCATATGCATATAAATGTCATACCATGCATAGGTATATGTGTTCATAACATCATCAAGCCTCTGAGGGCATCCCATCATATCATCTCGGCCACTGTGGGCAAATCATCAACGTATACCAGCTGATCAGGTGGTGGTGCGTATATAACGCCGTAATTTGTTTCCATATCCCATATACATATATATACATATAAATACACGTATATAACACTATCTGGTCATGGGTCAATGTATATGTATAAATGAATGAAATTCATGAATATATGTTAATAAGATTTTCTCGTTATGTCATAAAAATAATATGCATGTCGGATAAATTTTATCAAATACGTATTTTTCTGAGACCCATGAAAAAAAGATATAATTATAATTCACATGGGGAATCAAGAATATAGACACCCCTAATATTTCTATGAATAGAGTCATTTATGGAAATTGTGCATTTGCTCGTTTCGTTCGTGTCGTATAGATCTTGTCAAAAAGAAAGAAGGGATACTCTTAACATACCTGGACCGATTCTCTTGACAACCCCTTTAACACCCATTGATTGCGACTACACGTAATGGCGGATCGAAGTAGGAAAATATTCGTATGATGTTCTTGAAGAAGATTACACCGTACTCCCTTATAATCGCAAAATCCCGTTGCTATTACGCTAAGAAGTCTGGTATGATTTAGTTTTTGAAGTAACTCACGTTACTATGAAGATAGATGTAGCTCTCTTTTGAATTTGATCTAAATCTTGTATAATTTTTCTTTGTTGAAGCTCACCCGTCACTATTGAAGATGATTTCATATAAACTCCTTGTTTTGGAGATTTCATCCGTTCATTTCTTTTGATATTCTAATCCATCTCCCTTTAATGAATTAGGGAGGTGGATTTTTAACCTTGAGAGTGTGCCCCACTTTAGGGATTACTTAGCCACAAATTCTCCTAACATGTGACACCTAGTAACCTAAAATAAAGAGTCACCAAGGTTATATATGTTGCTGCCATGTTAATTCTTACTCATTCCCAATCAATTACCAGCATTTTAATTAATTGCTAATCTCCGACTAAAATTAATAATTACCCGATTATCCACATAATTAATAATTATCTCCAATTACATAAAATAATACTCACTTTTAATACACTTTATACACCTTACTATCATGGTCATGTGGTACTGTGTATGACACTGGTCCATAAATACCAGGTTTACCGCGGTTAGAGTGGATAGGTACCTTAGAGTATACTCCCACCAGAGTTATTTCATTTCTTAAAGCTCAACGAATGGTTGAGAAGGGGTGTAACGCGTATCTAGCTTATGTGAGAGACGTCAGTATTGATACCCCTACAGTGGTATCAGTTTCAGTAGTGAGGGACTTTCCGGATGTGTTTCCAGCTGATCTTCCGGGCATGCCGCCCGTTAGAGATATTGATTTTGGCATTGATTTATTGCCGGGAACTCAGCCCATCTCTATTCCTCCATATCGTATGGCTCCTCCTAAGTTGAATGAGTTGAAGGAGCAGTTACTGGAGTTGCTTGATAAGGGCTTCATTCGGCCTAGTGTGTCACCTTAGGGTGCTCCTGTCTTATTTGTGAAGAAGAAGGATGGTTCTATGCGGATGCGTATTGATTACCGCCAGTTGAACAAAGTTATAATGAAGAACAGGTATCCATTGCCTCGTATTGATGACTTATTTGATCAGTTACAGGGTGCCAAAGTATTTTCCAAGATTGACTTACGTTCAGGATATCATCAGTTGAAGATTCGGGACCAGATATGGTCACTATGAGTTTCTTGTGATGTCTTTTGGGCTGACCAATGCCCCATCAGCTTTTATGCACTTGATGCACAGTGTGTTCCGGCCTTATCTTGACTCATTCATCATTGTGTTTATTGATGACATTCTGGTATACTCCCGGAGTCGGAAGGATCATGAGCAGCACATGAGGACTGGACTTCAGACCTTGAGAGAAAAGAAGTTATATGCAAAATTTTCAAAGTGTGAGTTTTGGCTAGACTCAGTGGCATTCTTGGGTCATATAGTATCGAGTGAGGGGATCCAGGTGGATTCGAAGAAGATTGAATCAGTGCAGAGTTGGCCCAGACCGTCCTCAGCTACAGAGATCCGGATTTTTCTTGGTTTGGCGAGGTATTACCGTCGATTTGTAGAGGGTTTCTCGTCTATTGCAACACCTATGACCAGGTTGACCCAGAAGGTTGCTCCGCTCAGGTAGACAGAGGAATGTGAGGAGAGCTTTCGGATGCTCAAGACAGCTTTGACTATAGCCCCAGTATTGGTATTACCTATCGGTTCGGGATCTTATACTGTATATTATGATGCATCGCGGATTGGTCTCGGCGCAGTGTTGATGCAAGACGGTAGGGTGATTGCCTACGCGTCCAGACACCTAAAGGTGCACTAAAAGAACTATCATGTCCACGACCTTGAGTTAGTAGTTATTGTTCATGCCTTGAAGATATGGCAACATTATTTGTACGGTGTTCCTTATGAGATTTATACCGATCATCAAAGTTTGCAGCATCTGTTTAAGCAGAAAGATCTTAACTTACGTCAGCGGAGGTAGTTGGAGCTACTTAAGGATTATGATATCATTATTTTGTACCACCCTGGGAAGGACAATATGGTGGCCGATGCTTTGAGTTGCCGATAAGAGAGTTTGGGGAGTTTAGTATATCTACCAGCAGCAGAGAGGCCATTGGCGTTTGATGTTTAGGACTTAGCCAGCCAGTTTGTGAGATTGAATATTTTTGAGCCGAGTCGAGTATTGGCTTGTGTGGTCTCTCGGTCTTCTCTTTATGATCGTATCAGGGAGCGTCAGTGTGATGACCTCCATCTCCTTGTCTTTAAGGATAAGGTTCAGCACGGTGATGCTAAGGAGGTCACTATTGTAGATGATGGTTCATTGAGGATGCAAGAAAGGCTATGTGTGCCCGATGTAGATGGGTTGCATGAGTTGATTCTCCAGGAGGCTCACAGTTCGCGGTACTCCATTCATCTGGGTGCCGCGAAGAAGTATCAAGACTTGAGACAACATTTATTGCCAACATGTAAAGTATGAGCATCTGCGGCTAGGTGGATTGCTTCAGAAGTTAGAGATTCCGGAGTGGAAATGGGAGCGGATCACTATGGATTTCGTTGTTGGGCTTCTACGGACTCAGCGGAAGTTTGATGCAGTTTGGGTCATTGTGGATAGGCTGACCAAGTCAGGTCATTTCCTTCCTATGATGACTACCTATTCTTACGAGCAGTTGGCTCGAATTTATATTCGCAAGATTGTCAGGCTTCATTGCGTACCGGTATCTATCATCTCTGACCGGGGTACGCAGTTTACATCACGGTTCTGGAGAGTTATACAACAGGAGTTGGGTACTCGGGTTGAGCTGAGCACAACATTTCACCCTCAGATGGATGGACAGTCCGAGTGCACTATTCAGATATTAGAGGATATGTTATTTGCGTGTGTGATAGATTTTGGAGGTGCTTGGGACCAGTTCTTGCCACGTGCAGAGTTTTCTTACAATAACAATTATCGGTCGAGCATTCAGATTGCACTGTATGAGGCCTTATATGGGAGGCGGTGCCGGTCTTTAATGGTTTGGCTTGAGACGGGTGAGGCTACGCTATTGGGTACAGATTTGGTTCAGGATGCCTTGGAGAAAGTTTAATTAATTCAGGATCGACTTTGTACAACCCAGTCTAGATAGAAGATTTATGCGGATCGAAAAGTTCATGATGTTGCATTCATGGTAGGAGAGCGGGTCCTGCTCCGAGTGTCACCCATAAAGGGTATTATGAGATTCGAAAAGAAGGGCAAGTTGAGCCCAAGGTTTATCGGCTCATTCGAGGTGTTGCGGCGTGTTAGGGAGGTTGCTTATGAGCTTGCCTTGCCTCCCAGTCTAGTAGGAGTTCATCCGATATTCCAAGTTTTTATCCTCCGAAAGTATCACGGTGATCCGTCTCATGTATTGGATTTCAGCTCAGTCCTGTTAGACAAGGATTTATCTTATGTTGAGGAGCCGGTGGCTATTTTGGATAGGCAGGTTCGAAAGCTGAGGTCAAAGAACAATGCTTCCCTGAAGGTTCAATGGAGGAGTCAGCCGGTCGAGGAGGCGACTTGGGAGAACGATCAGGATATGCGCAACCATTATCCTTATCTTTTCATCACTTCAGGTATGTCTCTATGCTCGTTCGAGGACGAATGTTTTTTTAAGAGGGGGAGGATGTAATGACCCGGCCGGTCATTTTGAGAGTAATAGCCACGATCCCCTGTTTACTGCATTCCCGGTATCGTTTTCTGCTTATGTGACTTGCCGGGAGGTTTTTGTTGAGGTTTCGGAGTGAATTAGGACACTTAGTCCCTAAAACAGAAGCTTAAGTCTTAGAATTTTTTATCGTAGTTGGAACTGTGTGAAGATGACTCCGGAATGGAGTTTTATCAGTTCCGTTAGCTCCGTTTGCTGATTCTGGACTTAGGAGCGTGTCCGGACTGTGAATTAGAGGTCCATAGCTGATTTAGGCTTGAATTAGCGAAAATTGAATTTTTGGAGATTTTGACCGGTAGTGGACTTTTTGATATCGGGGTTGGATTCCAATTTTGGAAGTTGGAGTAGGTCCGTAGGGTTAAATATGACTTGTGTGTAAACTTTGGGATCAATCGGACGTGGTTTGATAGGTTTCGACATCGGTTGTAGAAATTGGAAGTTTCATGTTCATTAAGTTTGAATCGGAGAGTGATTCATGTTTTTAGCATTATTCGATGTGATTTGAGGGCTCGACTAAGTTCTTATGGTATTTTAGGACTTGTTGGTATGTTTGGTTGAGGTCCCGGGGGGCTCGGGTGTGTTTCGGATGCTTAACGGATTGAATTTAGACTTATGCAAATTGCTGAAGTTTCTGGTTTCTAGTGTTTTCGCACATGCGGAGGGGAGACCGCAAGTGTGTACTCGCACATGCGGAAGGAGGAGCGCAGGTGTGGTTTCGTCAAACTTGGTCTGTGGGCGCAGGTGCGAGATTGGCTCGCAGAAGCGGAGCCGCATCTGCGGAAGATGGAGCGCAGAAGCGGACGGGGCCTAGAGCGTGAGGATCGCAGAAGCGGAAGATATCCACAGGAGCGGGCGCGCAGGTGCGGCCCCTTGCTCGTAGATGCGGACCCAGCATGCTTAAGTCATTTTCGCACCTGCAAGGGAAATTCCGCAGGTGCAGTGTCGCAGGTGTGACTGGTGGTCCGCAGATGCGGAAATGCCTGGGCAAAACCTTTTTAAGCGAGGCTTCGTGTTTTTTGGCCATTTTCTTCATTTTTGAGCTCGGGTTGACGATTTCTTGAGAGCAGGTTTGAGTGATTTCGTGAGATTTGGGCCATTCGGAGTTGGATATTCGTGGAAAAGGCATTGTTACCGATTGATTGATCTTCATTCGAGGTAAGTGGCTTGCCTAACCTTG